>PVKH010018116.1:0-15223 GCA_004027955.1 Chaetophractus vellerosus | reverse complement strand
CTTTCATTGCGGTAGCCACGCCCACCTTGCCTTTGGCGATTCACTGCTGATACTTGACTTTTACCGGCCTGAGATCCGATCATCCCCATAATGTTTAAGGATTCCAATTCCATTACAGCCCTCCCTACAGTAATATCTGGACTGCAGAGAAGAGCAACCACAGAGCTCTTCACAGAAGATGGGGTTAGCCTGACAAATTTATTCCTCACAGTCCTGGTTAAAGGTCTGTCCTCTGGACATTCCTGGCTTGCGTGGGCAGATCTCAAATGGTAAATCCATTCTAGCATTCCAATCTCTCTAAGCCTTTGAATTCCCTCATCTACTGTATACCATGTTAAATCGAGCATTTCAACATCACACATGCTAGGCCATCATTTGGTCCATGTTTCAGTCAGCTACCCAAACAAACTGTTAGTGCCCTTTCTAACCCCTCGAGCTACAGCATTAAATCCAGAATTTCTGCTTGGTGGGCCCATATCAATAAATTCAGCCTGATCCAACTTTATATTCCTTTCACCATTATCCCATACCCTTAGTATCCATTCCCACACATATTCCCTTGATTTCTGTCTGTATAAGTTAGAAAACTCATGCAGTTCTTTCAGAGTATAACGTATTTCCTCATGGGTCACAGTTTGTATTTCACCTTTGGGGTCTTGTTGTGATTTTAGTCTAGTAATAGGTCTGGAAGACAAGAGGGGTGGAGGGGGTGGGGAAGGAGAAGGATTAGAGAGGTCTTGCAGGCTACTGACCTCAGGGCATTCCTTTGCATTTTCTTCTGGTGAGACAGGGTTACTCTCTTCAGGCAGGGGTTGAAAGACCGATTCCTCAGGTCAGGGTGGAGGCTGGTCAGTGCATACTGGAGTTTGGCTGGTATCTGCCTCATGGCTGGGAGGAGGTCCAGACTCCCTGTGGCATGCCAAAGGCTGCACAGTGTAGGCTTCAGTTTGCCTGGCACCCACCTCAGAGCTGGAAGGAGGTCCGGACTCCCTGGGGCAGGCTGGAGGCTCAATGATACAAGGTTGACAAGGTGTGGTCTCCACAGGTCAGGCTATCACAGGTTTATCTGGTAAAGTCTCAGCAGAATTTAGAGTTCCAATGTCCCCACCAATATCATCATCATCCCATATGTCTCCATCCCAATCCTCGGGGTTCCACTCCTTTCCAATCAACACCCTCACTTTAATTGCAGAAACCCTGTGAGGTTGAGATTTTAGTTTCCTCTGTAGTCCTGCTACTTGTACAATGAGCATCTGGGTTTGATTCTCCGGTATCTCAAGTCTTTGGCTACAGGAGTAAAGATTTTCTTTCAAGGCACACGTAGAAACTTTCATATCATTTATACGGCATTTAAGTTCTAAATTTGAAGACTTTAGCTCATCCCTTTCTTTTTTACCTGCATCCAGAGTATCTAGGAGGAGCCAGCCAACATCATTATACTTTTTTATGCCACAAAATTCTCTTAAGGTATTGAAAACATTGCCACCCAGATCCTTGCTTCTTATAAGCGTGGAAGTAGGGGAATCCAGTGAGGCTATATTGCATATCTCTGTTGCCAGCTCATGCCATGGACTCTTAGCAAACTCTTCATTATTGGAAAGGGAGTCATTAGTACCCTTGAGTCCAATTAGTGTAGAGAGCCACCTCAGATATCCCATGTTTAAGACTCTGTTCCTCAAGAACCACTCCCGGTATCAGCTGTTTTAGTCAGGGTTCTCTTGGGAAAGAGAATCAACAGGAGATATCTGTTAAAAATATAAGATTTTATAAGAGTCTCTCACGTGACCATGGGGATGCACAAGTCCAGGTTCTGCAGGCAGGCTGCAAGCCAGGTCCTCTGATGAAAGAGCGATGAAGGGTCCTTGATGAGTTTCTGGGAGAGGTTGGCTGTCAAACAACGAGCTGGGATATTCTCTCTGAATGTTGAAATCAGTTCCCTTTTATGGCAGTGAACTGAATGGATAAAAGCGTCATGCATTCTTGATCCAATTTCCCTGATTCATGCAGATGTAATCAGCCATCCATGCAGTAAACTCACTGGTGATCGAAGTCCATAAATGTTCTTGTATTACAATTAGCCCAGTGCTTGCTGGACCTAATACCTGGCACAATTACCTGGTCGAGTTGACTCATTAGCCTAACCATCACACTATCTTTTCTTTTGTTGCTCTTGCTTTTTGTGTAAAGTTTGAGACCCCACCTACTACAAATTCTTGTAGATATTTCTCTAAATTATCTTCTGGGAGTTTTATGGTCTTGGCTTTTATGTTTAGATACTTGATCCATTTTGAGTTGATTCTTATATAAGGAGTGAGATAGGGGTCCTCTTTCATCCTTTTGATTGTGGATATCCTGTTCTCCCAGCACCATTTGTTGAAGAAACTGTTCTGTTCCAGAGAAGTGGACTTGGTAGGATTATCAAAAATCAGTTGACCATAGAGGTATGGGTCTATTTCTGAACTTCAGTTCTATTCCATTAATCAATGTGTCTATCTTTATGCCAATACCATGCTGTTTTGACCACTGTAGCTTTACAATACATTTAAAGGTCAGGAAGCGTGAATCCTCTGACTTCTCTCTTCTCTTTTAGGATGTTTTTGGTTATTTGGGACCCCTTTCCCTTCCAAATAAATTTGCTAATTGACCTTTCTATTTCTGTAAAGTAGGCTGTTGAGTTTTTTTATTGGTATTGCATTAAATCTGTAAGTCAATTTGGGTAGAGTTGACATTTTCACGATGTTTAGTCTCCAGCCAAAGAACATGGAAGGTCTGTCCATTTGTTTAGGTCTTTTTTTATTTCTTTCAGCAATGTTTTGTAGTTTTCTGAAATAGATCCTTTGCATTCCAGTTTAAATTAATTCCTAGATATTTGAGTCTTTTTGTTGCTATTGTACATGGAATTTTTTTTCTTGATGTCTTCCTCAGCTTGGTCATTACTAGTGTATAGGAACACTACTGGTTTTTGTGTGTTGATCTTGTATCCTGCCATTTTCCTGAACTCATTTATTAGCTCTACTAGCTTTGGTTTAGATATTTCAGGATTTTCAAATTTAGGATCATGTCATCTGCAAATATTGAGAGTTTTACTTCCTTTTTAACAGTTTGGATGCCTTTTTTTCCCTTGCCTAATTGCTCTAGCTAGAACTTCCAGCACAATGTTGAATAACAGTGGTGATAGTGGGCATCCTTGTCTTATTCCTGAACTTAGAGGGAAAGCTGTCAGCTTCTCTCCATTGAGTACGATGTTGGCTGTGGGATGTTCATATATGCCCTTTATTATGCTGAGGAACTTTCCTTCTATACCTATCTTTTGAAATGTTTTTATCAAGAAAGAATGCTGGATTTTGTCAAATGCCTTTTCTGCATCAATCGAGATGATCATCTGTTTTTTTTCCCCTCCGATTTGTTAATGTGTGTTATGTTAATTGATTTTCTTATTTTGAACCACCCTTGCATACCAGGAATAAAACCCACTTGATTGTGATGTCTAATTGTTTTTACATGCTGTTGGATTCGATTTGCAAGCATATTTGTTGAGCATTTTTGCATCTATGCTCATTAAAGAGATTGATCTTTAATTTTATTTTTTTGTATCCTTATTGGCTTTGGTATTAGGTTGATGTTAGCTTCATAAAATGTATTGGGCACTTGCCCCCCTCTTCAATTTTTTTGGAAGAGTTTAAACGGGATTGGTGTTAATTCTTCTCAAAATGTTTGGTAGAATTCACCCGTGAAGCCATCTGGTCCTGGACTCTTCTTTGTTAGAAGATTTTTAATGACTGATTCAATATCTTTGCTTGTGATTTGTTTGTTGAGTTCCTGTATTTCTTGTAGAAATAGGTATTTGTCCATTTCATCTAGGTTGTCTAATTTGATGGCATCTTCTCTTTTATTTTTGAAGGATATATTATCAGGGTGTTAAACTTTATGTTGACAGGTTTAATTTAATTTTTTTCTTTTATCACTTTATGATATCATTTCATTGTCATCTGTTTTGATTGCTTCTGTTTCCCTGAAGGTAATTAATCTTTCCTCTCTGCCTGTTTTTAAGATGCTTTAGAGAATGTGGCTTATTATGTCCCTAGTTCTGTTTTGTTTTGTTTTGTTTTCTTTGTATTTATCCTGATGGAGATTCACTAAGATTCTTGAATAGTCTGCCTTATTATTTCAGATTTGGTCATTTCTCTGCTATTATTTTTTCAAATATTGCCTCAGTTTCATTCTCTCCAAAATCTCCTTTTGGGACTCCTAATAAATATGATACTAGATCTTTGACCATGTTCCAAAGCTCTCTTATGCTAATTTCCCAGATCTACCCCCATGCTTCAGTTTAGATATTTTGTTTTGGCTTTTTATTTAAATTTACTAGTCCCTTCTTTTTCTATGTCTCATCTGCTGTTAATACTGCCTGATGAGTTCCTAACTACAAATATTGTATTTTTTTTTCATTCTAGCATGTCCATAAGATACTTCTTTATAGATTCTAATTTTCTGAATACTCCATCTTTTCATACACTTTGTCTCTTTCTCTTTTTCGTTATTAATCATAGGTCTTTTTTAAGTCCTTTTCTGATAACTCGTTTATTTGGAAAATCACTGGGGGAGGTTTTTTTATATTGGTTGTTTTAGCACTTATCAGTTACATTTTCTGCTTCTTCACATGCCTAGTTATTTTTTTTTATTATTATAAGCTCTCCATTGTGGATGATATACTGTACAGACACTAGTGTTATTTTAATATTCCTTTTAAGAGTGTTGTTTTGTTCTGACAATGAATTAAATCACTGGCAGATCATATTGATTTTGTCAAGGCTTGGTTTAGGTCCTCTTTGTGATTTTTATACCTTGAAATATTTTCCTTTTCTTTTTTACTCTATGAGTAAGAGTACATCTTTTATGGCTTGGTGTTTACCAAAAAACAGCATATATGTATTGCTCTTGAAGTACACTCTATTTAGTTCTATGATGCTTAAATCCCCATTCTGATATATAGATGGAAGATCGATTAATGCCCACAGATCATGGAACAGTTATAGTTGTCTAGCAGGCTTTCATCTTATATGGCTCAATAGATCTGAAATATATTTTTATCCCTATTATTGGCTTTCTGAAACTTTGAACAGATACTGTTTACAGGGGAAAGTACTACAATAATCAATTTGTACTGAAACCAGGATCTTTTCTTATCCACACCCCACTTTTAGAAGTTTACCTGTTTGGACTTCAATTCCTAGAATACATTGCACCCAGCTCCTGCCTGTTCTACCTAGTATTTTTTCAGATGTAGAGTCTCATCATAGAAGTAGAAAGAGGTAGATATAGTGATTTGAGTTGCTAGACAACACTTTGCCTATGTAAAATTGTTGTACCTGCAATGAACTACAATTTCCCAAGTGCTCATCTTTTTTATACTTTAACAATTTTTATATCCAAATACTACCTTTACTATTATTTACCATAATAATTTTCATGTGCTCTAATACCTGCTTTATTGACATTATAAGTTTGAGTCATGTTAAACGAAATAATACATATAAAATCACTTTGAAATTTTACATGTGCCAATAATTGTTATGTTAACCTCCAGCATAACTCAATTTATAGACTGAAGAAAATATCAACCCATGACAATCTTTACCCCATCTCTTCAAATCATGCTGAAATAAACTGAGGTCTAGGGCAAGGATGATCATAGAAACTTTAGAAAGAGCAGGCCCCAAAATCATACATATAGCTATTGACAATGTCAATATGTATTATTGGCTTTAAATCAAATTCAAGCTCACAATGGCACTGTGATCTCCTAGGCTTATCTAGGGAAAAAAATGTTATTGAGGAGGAACAAATAAAGGGAAATTGAATGGTTCTGGGTTAAAGTGCTGGAAAGTACTTAAAGGGTTTCCTTTATTTGGCCATTTATTCATGCACAATGGCTTTAGTATTTAAATGTGTTCTTTTTAATTGCTGAGTCCATTGAGGCAGTGAACTGTATCTTTGTAGGGCTGCTAGTACCAGGGTTACTGCCCTGGGAACCATAATTTAAATACCACATAGACATCCCCTAAATGAAAGTATTTTGCCACAATTCAAGTATTGGGATAATATATTTAAATTATTTTCCAGTTTCAAGAAATATTTCTGATCCGAGAAATTGAGAATGAAAATAGAGAATAAGGAAAGAAAACCTAATCACTTGTTGAGGCAGTATGTTGATCAACACATTGACTTTCTTGCCCTTGCTATCCAGTGGGCAATAACAAATTCACAAGCTTTTCACTAATTCCAGTTGTTTTCTTCTAGAAATGGTGTCAACAGGCTCTAAACCTATAGAATAGTTATTACTCTTGTGTTTTAAGAGTAGAAGAACAAAAGGAAAAAGATATTTTATTATCATGAATGGTAATAAAATATTGAAATTGAAATTTTTTTGGAACATGTGAGACCTAGGTTTAAGCTAGGGTCAAATTGCTATCTTTTAAACTTGCATTAATATCTTGATTTTAATCCATGGCACTTTCCCACCTTGCTCAAGTTAAGGATGATTTTTGTTTAAGGGCTGAAAATTGAAGCATTTGATTGAAGTTTTGTGAAGTCTTCACTGTATTTTTGGTTTTCTTACTGCTTTCCTTCTATGCCCTTCTAAATCTGCCATAATTTTGGTTTAATCAGGATTTTCAAGATTTTTTCTCTGACCAGGTAATTTGATCTAAAATGCTCAGTGTTAAAATGTACTAGCCTACAATTAAATAGAACCCTTGGCAGAAGGTGAGTGGGATAGTTTGATCTTCTGTGACTAAAAATTACAAATTTTCTGTGCATTACTGTATTTATGACTAATCTCTCATGAGAGAAAGCAAGCCTGATATAACTCCAGTAGGGGAAAGGTCAGGAATATAAACACAATACAAGGAATAAATAGAAATTTTTTTTATGTAGTTGTAGAAATATTACTATACTGACACATCAACAGAAGTGATGTCATGTACCTATGTAACAGTTGTCTAAATAACAGCTTAAAATCAAGGGGTGTGTGCAAACTCGTTCACGAGCTCTGCATGAAGTTGCAGAAGCAAGGGGAACCAGGTTTGCTGAAGTAATTGTGGTGATAGAAATGTATTAGCCTCAGGAAGTACTGGGGTAGCCCATTCTATCCTAATACAGTATAAAAAAAGAAAATCAAAGGGTGTTACAATAAAAATTCTTAAAATTACTGCTAAGCATTTAAAATATTTAATTTTTAGTGTATCAGAAAGAATATGGATTCAAACACTAAAAAAATTGTAATATATCTGACTCTATTTCCTCTTCTATGAAATGTAAACAGTATTATTCTACCTTAAAGAGTAGCTACTAAACTAGATAAAATACATACACAAAATATAGTACTGTTCCTGGTATATAATAGATACTGGATAATAAAGTAATCATTTGGACATGTTTATTTTAAGCTAAAAATCCTGGTAAACCAATTCCTTGGTAGGAATTTCAGGACATAAAAGGCTATTGCTGCTAAATTAAAATTTGGCAGCCGACACCAGAAGGTGGCAAGACCTCTCATTTAGCTCTATCATTAACCAACTGTTGAATTTTGGAAAGCTTATGCCTCAGTTTCCATGTTATAAAATGAAGTGATTTCTGTAAATATTACTAAGATTCTTTGTCTCCTATATTTTGTTGGCCAATGAAAAGCCATATTTCTTTTCAACACTTTCAAACAACATATTCCTTTTCACCCTTCACACTCCTGTAAATTTCTATAGTAGAAAATAATCTAAATAGAATGGCATTTAGGCCAACCCCTGCCCAGAAAATAATGACTAGGCAATTTTTAGAAGTTTCTTCTAGAATGCTATAATTACTCCTGATAATATCTTCCATGATTTTGCTTAATATCACAGATACTACTCCAGGACAGGTTTTGATATTTTAAAAACAGTAAGGTTGCTTTGTTTGCCAAGTGGTAATGGACTTTTGATTTTTGGCATTCATCACATTAAGTGGATTGCATATGTTTGTGTGCCAGAATTCAAGGCAAAAAGAAAAAAAAAATAACAGAAAATTCTGGGTATCTGAATAGTCTTGGCTTTAGATAGGAAAATTCCATTTAACCTATATCATTGCTAATCAAAGTAGTTCATGGACTTGATGTATCAGCATCACCTGGCAATTTGTTAGTAATGCAGAATTTCAAGACTTATCCCAGAATTTGAGAATTGTAATCTACATTTTAATAATGAGATTCTTAGGCTTACTGTAGTTTGAGAAACACTGCTCTAAAATACTTAAAATTATACTTCATCTGAATTATTGACAATGTCACAAATAAAAAGTAACAAAATCATGAAGAGAAGAAGTGGTTAGACAGAAGCCAAATCATGTTATGTTAGTAGTGGTGATAAAGATAAAGGTGAATGAATTCCATCAGCATAAATGAAAGTGAGTGATTAGAGGGAGAAGGAGGAGTTGGAATATCTTCTATATTTCTCCGATGTGTGGCTTTTCATAGCTGGTGGGTGAATAGATACAAGTTTGGATAGGAAGCTCATGAGTTTGGTTTTGGCCAAGAAGACATTATTTGGTTCAGTATTCTATTAGTACAATAAATTATTGATTAGAATGACCAATCTTGCTCCCTGGAATGAGAACAATATACCTTTGACTATGCATTAATTTTGGCATACCACAACATATATAAACTTTCCATTGTTTCTCTTACATAAAATTCAAGTTCCAAGAATTCTGTACCAAGAACACAAAGAGTTTAACTTAACGTTCTGGGCCAGATTTTATCTCTTCTTCTTATAGCTTGATGGTTCTCTTTTGTGTCCCACACTGTGTTTGTCTCACATTTTCTTTGCTGTGTGATATTGCTTTTTTCTACATGGATTCTTTTCAGTTAATTTCTGATAATCTAATTACTTAAAGTACATTTTTAGAACCAAACTTTTAGCAGTTCATTTCTATATAGGAACAATGTAACATAGCAAATAAAGCCTCAGGAGTCAGACACATCTATGTTCTCAGCCTGGCTGTGCCACTTACTAGTTCTGTTATCATGAACATGTTCTATAGCCTCTCAGCTTCAGTTTGCTTATCTCCAAATGGAGACATTAATTATTTAATAGGGCTGTTGAGAAAGTTAAATAAAATAATGTCTGTAAAATACTTAGTTCAGTGCTTGGAATGTTATTAGTAAACTACTAACCTTTGATTTTATTGGTGTATATACTATTGGTATTATTTAACTTTTGCTTCTCTCCAATATATTCAACAAAATATTGACTGTGGCTTTACTTGTTACCTCATAAATATATAGATTTTTCTATTCTCTCTCTTTAACTTGAGGATTTTTGACTGGTAAGGCCATGCAAGTGGGGATAGGAAAGATTCTTTTGGGTTGAGACACCTCCCAATTGAAGCATTTATGTTATACAGATGCTAGGTATCAATTTTAACATTTTTTCCCTTCACTTTTCCAGCAGCAAATGCTCAGGAAGAGTGCAGCAGAGCTAATATTCAGCATCCTGCCCTATCTGAATACTGATTATTGAAATACATTGATACTTTCAGACTGACAGATAAATACCTCCTGCCCTGCTCCCCCTAGTCCTTAAGTGTCCCCTGCCCAAGCTGGAGTGCTGGTGCCAATGAACTTCTTGTCAAAAATACTGAACATAATCCCAGTAAGCCCTCCCCAATACCACCTTCTCACCTTTTCTGTTCTGCTTCATGCACAATATTAGGCTATACTAACTTGGAACATCTACTTAACTACAGCACCAAGAACACACAAGGGGCTGACTGTAGCCCAACTGGTAGGGCGCCGGTTTACTACATAGGAGGCCCTGGGTTCGGTTCCCGGGGCCTCCTCGAGTGGGCAGACTGGCTTGAGAAGGCAAGCTGCCGCAGGCAGGGCAAGCTTCCGCGGGCAGGGCAAGCTGCCGTGGGCAGGGCAAGCCGCCGTGGGCAGGGCAAGCCCCCGCAAGCAGGGCAAGCCACCGCGAGCAGGCAGGCTGCACAGTGAGCTGACTCGGCGGGTCGCCACAGCGGGGAGAGACAAGCAGACACAGAAGAACACAAAGATGAACACAGCAAGAACAAGCGGAAAGGGGGGGATATGTAATAAATAAAAAAATAAATCTTTTAAAAAAAATAACACACAAGACTTAGAATCTTCTGTTCTTCCACAATTCATTATGAAAATCAAGGTGTTGTTTAAATGGAGTGTATGTTTATGTTTATTTAGCAGGTATAATAGTAAATCCTCATGAATTTAGTTGCTACTAATCTATAATTCTTGGATTTGGTTTCTTTTCATAAGAACAAAGGTCTAGCAAACATATAAAAAGAAGGAAAAAAGACATGTTTTACTTATATAATAGAAGAAAAATTATTTCTTCACACACCTGTAACTTGTGACTTAAAATGATCTCCTAAACTAAAAATGTGCTTATTATGCATGATGTTTTTGAAAATTTATTGTTTATTTAAAATTATGTTATTTATGTTAACCTGTAAAAAGTTTATTGTTATTTTCATGCATTAATGCATATTTTTAAAATCTCAGTGTTTTCTTTTTTAATATAATAGTTTATTTAAAAGAGGTTTTATTTATTTATTTATTTATTTATTTATTTTAAAGATTTATTTATTTTATTACATATCTCCCCTTCCCCTCTGCTGCGGCGACGCACCAAGACTGGTCACTGCGTAGGTGCAGCTTTCCCCGCTTGTGGGCAGCTTCTGCTTCCATTCACAGCCGGCTCTCAGTTTGCGGGTGGCTGGCTGCGCTCCATTCGCGGGCGACCTGCCCTGCCCATGGCGGCTTTTGCCCTGTCTGTGGCAGTTTTTTTGCCCTGCCCACAGCGGCTCTGGCCCGCCCATGGCGGCTTGCCATTCTCAAGGTGGTCTGCCCGCTAGGAGAGGTCCCAGGGAACTGAATCCGGGGCCTCCCATGTGGTATGCCGGCGCCCTATCCACTGGGCTATTGAGCCGGCCCCAAAGAGGTTTTAGATTACAGAAAAGTTATATCAGAAGTATAAGGGATTCCCATGTACCCCTCCCCCTCCCACATCTTCTCTTATTAATAACATATTACAATTGGGTGGTACATTTGTTACAAATGATGAATAAATACTGAAGCATTGCTACTAACCAAGTTCTATCATTTACATTGTGGTTTACACTTGATTCCAATGCCCTATGGTCCACCTATTCTTCCCTCCCCCTTCCCTAAGAACCTCTGGTAACCACTCTCTTTATATCAATGTTACATGTCCTTCCATTACTACAATATTAATAAGTTTACTTTGTCCATGGTTGCATTTCCCCCTTATATTTGTTCATTCCTCAACATTGAGGATTTGGGGATGGAAATGTCCACTCTGCCTCAGCTTGAGAGGAGGATTAGATATTATGGGGCAAATGGAAGGAATTGTTTTGCTTGCAGTTGTAGATACTCTCTGTTTTTGGGGTTGGGATTGTCCATTGTTATCATTTTGTTAGTTGTCCTGGACGAGTTCCATGATTTAGAGAGTAGATGTTGGCTGCAACTCTTCTGAGATTCAGGGCTCAGTCAGCATGTGAACAGACCACAGTTTGAAGTCTTTGAGACATATTTAATGGGTGTAGTGATAATTACAGGCTCAAATAAAAGGGCTAGAAGAATCATGTGTAGGAGATTTATAAATGAATCTAACTCTGGAACATTGGGGAAATAGATTGTCATATATTTCAAAGTAAGACCCACCCACAGGGTGCTGATTTCAAGGGATTGTGTGCCTTGGCTATAGTGACCAGATGGCTCTAGAGCCCTCAGGAGCACCCCTATTTGAGGCTATGTTCACAGTGGCACTTAGTGAGATCTTCCTAAGACATGCATAAGTGTAATCTCAGGAAGACTGCCCAACTCGTTTTGAAATCTCTTAGCCCTGAAAACTGTTTTGTATTTGATGTTTCCCCCTTTTGGTTGAGGTCTTTTCCAAAAACATTACTAGTTGGTGCTATACATGGCTTTTACCTATTTAATATAGTGTCTAAAAAATCCTTTCAGCCATAGCCAACTTCAATTTTACCTATCCCCAATTGTCCTGGACTCCCAAATTTACATGCCTTTAAAATGTTTTCGTTACCTAGATTCACACTAATTTGACTGACATCCTCCTAAATCAGATAGAAGAAAGTCAAGTGTTGTTTTTATGTACATTTAGATGAGTGTGAAAGCAGGTCCTATGTAAACGTGGGCCCATTCCTGTGTATTCATTAGCATAGTTCTTCAAATGCAGTACTTGTGTTTGTCTATAATTTTTTAACCTGTAATGATTTTGCTGCATAATGTTAAATCTGTATTTTATGTCCCATGATTTCTAGCTGGTTCATTTAGTTCTGTTTCCCTGAAGTTGATTAGAGGAGGAGTTAATATCCTCAGCTTTCTAACAGCAGACATTGTAAAGGCTCATCATGCCTGTATCTACTGTTACTGGCTCTCTAAGCCACACTGTAAGAAATATTACAGCCAACAGAAAGGTTCATTTTCAGTTTAGACACCCGTTATTTGATGTTTACAGGCCATTCCTAATTCTGAGTCCAGAATTTATGGTTGTTCTGGCGATTAGCATCACAGCAAGATCCTGCAACTCAACTGTGCTTCATCAGGAGCTTTGTGCTTCTTTATCAGTCTTCTCTGACACCTGAAACTGATATATAGCACTACGTCAAAGTCACCTCATCTTAGAGAGTTTTGGTTTATAACTCCCCAGATACCCTGCTCTTCTGGTGGGTAGGCTAGTTGCAGTCTCACTGAAGAGAAAAGTTGACCCTTGGGAAAGAGGGGGTAGGTCATTAAAACAATAAAACCTAACATTTAAGATTCCCAACCCCTCTGAATCAAACTAGGTAGTATCGTTTATTAAGTAAAATTTACTGAGTTTTGTTCGGTGCTAAATAATAATGAAACATAGATGTTTCCTATTTTTCCTTATAAACCTGACGTGAAGAGCAATATATAAATCTCTTTATGTGACAGTAAGATAGTGGCAGTAACTGCTTTGAATTCATTTGTACATTTGAAACGGTTATTTTATAGTTTCTCTGCTGAACAGGCAGTATTTAGTTTTGCCTCTCAGATACCTGGGTGTTCTCCAAACTCTGTTCGATGCTGTTAATTAAAGCTTACTGAGGGACTTTAGAAATCTCTGCATATCGATTGCCTGTAGAATAACCACTCACTAAATCTGTATTTCTGGAAGGATGTGGTGGCACATGCATGTATTACATGTGCCACAGCCTGAATGATTTTTCATTTTAAACCTTGCTTATTAGACTGAGAATGAAAATATCTTTTGCCACCACTGCCTACATACCTTTAGGCTTTTTGAGTGTGGCTTGCCCCTCCTTTCCCCTGGATGCCTGAGGCAAGGAACTAGAGCTAGCAAAACTAGATAAGGGAGCTGAGCTTAGTCAAAAAAGAGCTTCCCACACCTTTCCTAAGTTAAAGATATTACCTTCTGCCATGAGTAGGAGAGAAGAAACAAGGCTGTAAATGAGTTTTCCCAACCTCTGTCCAACCTCACTAGTCAGATAAGTTGTACTTCCTGGTAGGGCCAAGGAATCAGAATTGTATTTTTTCTTAGGGAATGAAAAAAAAAACAAACTCTTTTCTGTCGGGAACTATCACTAGGAGACAATAAGCACTCCTGGTAGTAATGTTTGATTGGATTCTAGATCTAGAATGGAACTCAAGAACCCAAGTGGTCAGTTTTTACCTCCCATTTTACAGAAGAGGAAAATAAGACCAAGGGCAACTATGTGAATGCCAAAATTCACACATAGAGTAAATGGAAAAGTTGGGACTTAAAACCTCTCTTCTGACTCTCTAAGTAGAACTCTTTTCTCCATATCAGAAAGATGAATTTGGGATTAGCCTTAGTACTATCACTTTGAACAGAAAAAGATCTTCTTTGAAGTTCCATTGTGGATTTAAATTTGCATCATTCTATTAACAGGATGTGCAATGTGAATCTGGGACAACACTCTATGTTTCACCCAGTGACCTTATATTGTCTCCCTTTTTATACTTGTTTTAGTTTGCCACAGGGTTGCCAATGAAAAGTACCAGAAATGTGTTGGCTTTTATAGTGGGAATTTTATTTGAGGTAAAAGCTTACAGTTCTGAGGCTGTGAAATGGCCAAATCAAAGCACCATCAGGGATGCTTTCTCACAAAATTCAGCTACTGGTGATCCTGGTGTTCTACCACATGGCAAAGCAAGATGGTGGCTATTCTCTGCCGAGGTCCCTGCCTTCCCCTCCAGAATCTACCATCTCCTGAAGCTCACCTGTGGGCAACCAGGCATGGGGTTTGTCTCTTCCTGGATCTCTTCTCTCAGTTTTGGCTGCTCTGCTTTCTTCCAGAGTTCAGGTATGGACTATCTGGCAAATGTCTTGTCCCTTCAGCCTTGAGCTGCTTGGTGGGCTCAGCCTCTTGGGGGCTTCATGCTTCAACTTCAGCTGCTAGTGATCCTTGAGTCCTTACTCTCACATGGCTGAGTCAAAATGGCAGCTTCCTTTCTCTTTATCTCTTCTTCTGTTTCTCTCTTTATATAAGGCCCAGGAAGATGATGGAGACCCAACCTGAGTCACACCTCACTGATATAGTCCAATCTAATCAGGTGATCTAATCAAGGTCCCTTAACAGAATCTCACACCCACAGCAATGGATTAGTTAAGAAACATAATCTCTTTTTAGGACTCACCAGATTCAAACTGTCACAATACCCTTCTTTCCACTTGAATGACTTGAACACTATTATCACTCTAAGAGTGACCAGTATTCTAAATATTTCTTAAATAATCCCCTTCCTCCTACTATCCTATCCCAATAAAACATAGCTAACGTGGGATGCTTCCAAGGCAGTTTTT
This sequence comes from Chaetophractus vellerosus, assembly GCA_004027955.1. Classification (NCBI taxonomy): domain Eukaryota; kingdom Metazoa; phylum Chordata; class Mammalia; order Cingulata; family Chlamyphoridae; genus Chaetophractus; species Chaetophractus vellerosus. Next base: position 305 of record PVKH010018116.1, on the reverse strand, counting down.
GGAATTTAAAACTAATATAACTAAGATGTTACAAAACAGGTAAAATAAAGCAATTTTATTTTTATCTCTCATTGTGCCATTATTTATATAGAGTGGGGTAAGTTCTTTCTCTAACCCTGCGTGAAAATTCAGGCAATCCCAAAGCTTTCTAGTTATTCTACATCTTTTGTCTCACTCTCTGTCTTCTAGTTAGTAAATTGATCTAGTTTGATTTAAATTGAGCCCCAATTTAAATTAGTTCAGACCTATTGCAGGCAGTAGTTGGGAAAGAGAATGTGATTATTTTTCTGCCTTTTTCTGGAATG
>PVKH010018115.1:0-15222 GCA_004027955.1 Chaetophractus vellerosus | reverse complement strand
ACCTCACCCCCAAGCTCCGACACCTCCCCTTCACACTGCGACAGAGCACTACTGCCTCTTCAGTCTCAACCCCTCACCCACACATCCCAAGCATTCATCCGGTCCTCCCTCCATCCCCCCAAAGCATCCTGGGCTCTCCAACCTGCCCCTCACAGTCCTCCCAGCCAACAACCCTGCACCACAAAACCCAACAATATCACCACCCACCTGTCCCATTCCCTCAACAGGCAACCACACTCTATCACCTCACCACAGATTACATCCCTATGGATGATGTCCACTACTTTCTCTTCTCTTTCTCTTTGTTTTGAACCTATTTTTCCGACCCTAGTTCTCAGGGACTGTTCAATTTCCTTTATTCATATCAGTGATGTCATGTAAACTTCACCCTTCAATGCCTGGCTTGCTTCGCTCAGCATGAGGTCTTCAAGATTCATCCATGTTATCCCGTGTATTAGCACTTTGTTCCTTCTTACTGCTGAGTAGTATTCCATTGTATGTATGTACCACATTTGGTTTATCAATTCATCTGTAGTTGGGCACCTGGGTTAATGCCAACTTTTGGCAATTGTGAACAATGCTGCTATGAACATTGGTGTACATATATCTGTTCGTGTCTTTGCTTTCAATTCTTCTGGGTATATACCCAGCAGTGGATCTATATTTAGTTTTTTGAGGAACCGCCATATTGTCCTCCACAGTGGCTGGACCAATCCACAATCCCACCAGCAGTGGATGAGTGTACCTGTTCACCACATCCTCTCCAACATTTATTGTCTGCAGCTTTTTTAATAGCTGCCATTCTAATGGGTGTAAGATGGTATCTCATTGTAGTTTTAATTTGCATTTCTCTTATAGCTAGAGATACGAGCATTTTTTCATGTGCTTTTTAGCCATTTGTGTTTCTTCCTTGGAGACCTGTATTTTAAGGTCACTTGCCCATTTTTTATTTATTTATTTATTTATTTTTAAAGGTTTATTTATTTTATTACATATCTCCCCTTCCCCCGGCTGCGGCGACGCGCCGAGATTGGACACTGCGCAGGCGCGGCTTTCCCCGCTTGTGGGCGGTCTCTGCGTCTGTTCACGGCCGGCTTTTCAGTTCGCGGGTGGCTGGCTGCGCTTCATCCGCGGGCGACCTGCCCTGCCCGTGGCGGCTCTTGCCATGTCCGTGGCACCTTCTTGCCCTGCCCACGGCAGCTCCGGCCCACCCATAGCGGCTTGCCATTCTCAATGGCGGTCTGCCCACTAGGAGAGGTCCCCGGGAATTGAACCCGGGGCCTCCCATGTGGTATGCCGACGCCCTATCCACTGGGCTATCGAGCCGGCCCCACTTGCCCATTTTTTAAATGGTTTGTTAGTCTTCTTATTTTTGAGGTGTAGGATCTCTTTATATATGCAAGATATGAGGCTCCTATCAGATATATGGTTGCCAAATATTTTCTCCCATTGGGTAGGCTGCCTTTTCATTTTCTTGATAACATTCTTTGAGGTGCAAAAGGTATTAATTCCGAAGAGATCCTATTTATCTATTTTTTCTTTTGCTGCTCATGCTTTGGGTGTGAACTCCATGAAACAATTTCCTATACAAGGTCCTTTAGATGCTTCCCTACATTATCCTCCAAGGTTTTTATGGTCTTGGCTCTTATGTTTAGATCTTTGATCCACCTTGAGTTAATTTTCGTATAGGGTGTGAGATGGTGTACCTCTCTCATTCTCTTGCTTATGGATATCCAGTTCTCCATGCACCACTTGTTGAAGAGGCCATTCTCTCCCCACTGAGTGGGCTTAGTGGCCTTGTCAAATATCAGGAGACTGTATATGCGAGGATCTATATCAGAACTCTCAATTTGGTTCCACTGGTCAGTGTGTCTATCATTGTGCCAATACCATGCAGTTTTCACCACTGTAGCTTTGTAGTATGTTTTGAAGTCAGGTAGTGTGATACCTCCAACTTCATTTTCTTTTTCATAATGTCTTTGGCAATTTGGGGCTTCTTACCTTTCCAAATAAGTTTTGTAGTTAGTTTTTCCAATTCCTTAAAAAATACAGTGTTAATTTTTACTGGAATTGCATTAAATCTGTAGATTAGTTTCGGTAGGATAGACATCTTGATGATATTTAGTTTTCCTATTCATGAACAGGGGATAGTCTTCCATTTATTTAAGTCTTCTTTGATTTCCTTCAACACTGTTGTGTAGTTTTCTGCATATAAGCCCTTTGCATCTTTATTAAATTTATTCCTAGATATTTGATACTTTTATTTACTATTGTAAATGGTATTTTTTTCTTGATTTCCTCCTCAGATTATTCATTGTTGATGTACAGAAATGCTACTGATTTTTCAGCATTGATCTTATAGCCTGTAAAGTCACTGAACTCCTTTATAAGTTTTAGCAGCTTTGTTGTAGATTTCTCGGGTCTTTCTAAGAACATGTCATATACAAATAATGGAATTTTTACTTCTTCCTTTCCAATTTGGATGCCTTTTATGTCTTTTTCTTGCCTCAGTGCTCCAGCAAGTACTTCTAGGACAATGAAAAATAAGGGTGGTGATAGAGGGCATCCTTGTCTTGTTCCTGATCTCAGAGGGAAGGCTCTTAGGATTTCCCCATTGATAATGATGTTAGCTTTGGGTTTTTCATATATAGCTTTTATCATGTTCAGAAAGTTTCCTTCTATTCCTATCATTTGCAGAGTTTTTATCAGGAAAGGGTGCTGTATTTTGTCGAATGTTTTTTCTGCATCTATAGAGATAACCATGTGATTTTTTTCTTTATATCTGTTTATGTGGTGTATTACATTTATTGATTTTCTTATGTTGAACCATCTTTGCATACCCAGGATGAAACCCACTTGGTCATGGTGTATAATGCTTTTGATATGTTGTTGAATGTGATTAGCAAGTATTTTGTTGAGGATTTTAGCATCTAGATTCATTAGAGAGATTGGTCTGTAGTTTTCCTTTTTTGTGGTATCTTTGTTTGGCTTTGGTATTAGGGTAATGTTGGCATCATAGAATGAGTTAGGGAATATTCCTTCTATTTCTAGTTTTTGGAAGAGCTTAAGCAGGATTGGTGTTAGTTCTTTTCTGAATGTTTGGTAGAATTCAGCTGTGAAGCCGTCTGGTCCTGGGCTCTTCTTAGTTTGGAGGTTTTGGGTGACTGAGTCTATCTCTTTACTTGTAATTGGACTGTTGAGTTCATTGATTTGTTCTTTCGTCACTGTAGGCTGCTTGTGAGTTTCTAGGAATTTGTCCGTTTCCTCTAAATTATCATTCTAGTTAGCATACAATTTTTCAATGTATCCTCTTATGATATTCTTTATTTCAGTGGGGTCAGTAGTGATATTCTTTTCTTCATTCCTTATTTTGTGTATTTGCATCTGCTCTTTCTTTTTCTTTGTTAGTCTGGCTAAGGGTTTGTCAATTTTATTGATCTTCTCTAAGAACCAGCTTTTGGTTTTGTTTATTTTTTCTAGTGTTTTCTTATTTTCTATTTCATTTAGCTCTGCTTCGATCTTTGTTATTTCTTTCTTTCTGCTTCCTTTAGGGTTAGTTTGTTGTTGTTTTTCCAATCCTTTCAGGTAGGTATGCAGTTAATACTTCAATTTTAGCTCTTTCTTCTTTTTTGATATATGCATTTAGAGCTATGAATTTCCCTCTCAGTACTGCTTTGGCCGCATCCCATAGATTTTGATATGTTGTGTTGTCATTTTCATTCTAGTTGAGGTATTTACTGATTTCCTTTGAGATTTCCTCCTTGACCCACTGTTTGTCCAAGAGTGTGTTGTTTAATTTCCATATCTTCATTCCTAATCTAGTTCTCTGGCCCTTAGTGATTTCCAATTTCATTCCATTGTGGTCAGAGTAATTACTTTGTATAATCTCAATCATTCTGAACTCATTGAGAGTTGTTCTATGGCCTAGCATGTGGACTATCTTGGAGTATGATCCATGTGTGCTCGAGAAGAATGTATATCCCGCTGTATTAGGGTGTAGCATTCTGTATATATCTATTAGATCCAGGTCCTCTAATGTATTACTCAGGTTCTTTGTTTCTTTACTGATTCCCTTTCTAGATGTTCTGTCTAATGGTGATAATGGTGTATTAAAGTCCCCCCACTATAATTGTGGAGGCATTTATTTCTCCACTTAGTTTTCCCAGTGTTTGCCTCACATATTTAGAGGCACCCTGTTTATGATTGTTCTCTCTTCTTGAGAGATTACCCCTTTTCCTAATATATAGTGTCCATCTTTGTCTGTTATGATTGTTTTGCATTTAAAGTCTATTTTGTCTGATATTAGAATAGCTACTCTTGCCCTTTTTTGGTTATTATTTGCTTGTAAAATTGTTTTCTAGCCATTTACTTTCAGCCTCCTTGAATCCCTGGGTTTAAGGTGGGTCTCTCGTAAACAATATATAGATGGGTCATAGTTATTTATCCATTCTGCCAATCTGTGTCTCTTCACTGGTGAGTTTAATCCGTTAACATTCAGTGTAATTACTCTCAATGAATTTCTTACATCCGCCATATTTTCTTTGGGTTTATGCATGTACTATGTAGTTTTTGTTTCTCTTTATGTCATTTTTGTTGTTCTTACACTCTCCTCCAACTCTCACTCTCCTGTTTTTTCCTTTCAACCTTTAGAGCTTCTTTTAGTATTTCTTGAAGTGCAGGTTTCTTGTTGGCATATTCCCTTAATTTCTGTTTATCTGTCAATATTTTTAACTCTCTGTCATTTATGAATGCCAGCTTTGCTGGATAGAGAATTCATGCTTGGAGGTTTTTTTCTTTTAGTACCTTTCTTAAGTCATACCACTGTCTTCATGCCTCCATGGTTTCAGCTGAGAATTCGGCACTTAATCTTATTGTGTTTCCTTTGTATGTCATGGTTCTCTTTTCTCTTGTTGCCTTGAGTATTTTCCCTTTGTCTTGAGCATTGGACATTCTGACAAGTATATGTCTTGGGTTGGCTTGTTGGGATTTATACTGTTTGGGGTGCGGTGTGCTTCCTGGATAAGTACATCCATCTCCCTCAATAGGGTTGGAAAATTTTCAGCCATTATTTCTTCAAAACTCCTTCTGTTCCTTTTCTCTTCTCTTCTCCTTCTGGGATGCCTATAATACATATGTTTGTGCATTTTGTGTTATCGGCTAAATCCTTGAGTCCCTGCTGGATTTTTTCTAACTTTTTATCTATCTTTTCTACTATCTGTTTTATTTCAGATATACTGTCTTCCAGATCACTAATTATTTCTTCTGGTTGTTCAAATCTGCTGTTATGTGAATCCATTGTCTTTTTGATTTCTTGGATTATGCTATTCATTGGCATCATATCCGTTATCTTTTTATGTATGTTTACAATTTCTTCAGAATGTGCTCCCAGTGTCTTCTTAATATCCTTAATCTCTTCCTTCATTTCATGAAGTTGGTCCATGATATTTATTGGACAACTTTGATTAGTTGTTCTATGTTCTGCGTCTCTTCCTGATTTTTGGTTTGTTCTTTGAAGTGGTCCAATGTCTTCCATTTTCTCAGTATGACATGTAACTTTTTGTTGCCTTCTGGTCATCATTTTATCTTGATGGGTTTATTCAGTTGATTAGCTTCTCTGTCTTCTGTAGAGTTTTATTTAGCTTGTAGTTCTGTGTGTGTCTTAAATTTTCTTATTGATACTTTCTTCCCTTTGTTGTATTTCCTTGCCTTTTACTATGTTCCTTTGAAGGAAGAAGTTTAGAGCCAGAGCAATCAAAAGGGGTAAGAAAGGAAAGGGATAATAGTACTATTGATAAAAGTTAGAAGAGGGGCCATATCAGATTTAGTAAATTGAATATTTAACTCGTGTAAGCAGTGTAGAGTGATAGGGGAAAAATTGGAGTGCCTACAATGGAATGGGGAATCAAACAGAGAAAAATATATAGACTATTTTATATGGCCAGAATGATGAGGAGAGAGAAAACTAATAAAGAATAGGCTGAAAGGAAAAGTTAATACAAAAAGAAAGAAAAAAAAGAGAACAGAAGAGACAAGATAAAAGTTAACAAGGGTGAAATTAAGAGTGAATGAGAAAAGGTGGAATATAAGTACCACAACAGAAAGCTGAAGGTAGAAAGATGAAGGAAGGAGAGGAGATAGTGTTGGTACACAAAATCACTATACACAGAGGATGGAAAGTCAAGGATGAAGAAGACCAGCAAAGAAGAAAAAAGCTATCCGCACCTAATTAAAAAAAAACAAAACATGGAGGAGAGAGTAGAGGTAAGAAGCACACAAGCATGCAGTCAAAGCTTAAGGCAATACAGCATTCCTTTTGGGCCCTTGTGGAGCCTCTCAGCCTGTGTTCATTAATCAATTGCCTTGCAGTCTTCTCTCTGCAGGCTTTGATGCAGAATTTAGCAATTAAAGCAAGTCAATATGTTTCTCTCTATTTTTTTTTTTATATAATAAGGTTCCTTAAAGAATGCCTCTTCTATACTGCCCCCTCCTGTGAGGGGACCCCAAATAGGCTTGTGGAGACTTATCTATTACTTCCCATGGCCTGACTCCCCCAGGGGAGTTGAGACTGTGTTACTCAGCATGGACCTGTAAAATTACTGGGACCGCCTTTGCTGAGCCAAGCACCCTCAGCCCAGCACCACTTCCAGCCATCTAATTCACTCCCGTAAACTGCTAGGGGGTTCTGGTGACTAAACCCACAGATACCCTTTATCAGAACCTTCCCACTCTCGGGGTTTATTCCACCCCTCACAGGTCTACCGGTGAGGATTCGGACTGCCCAGCCCCCCACCTGGAGAACTGGGTTTAGCCGCCTGTGTTTCCGGCTGGGGAGTAAAGAACTCACAATTTTATGTTGAACAGTCCAACTCACACTCCAGTTGCCTCCAGACTGATGCACCTAATACCTCCATCCCCCAGGCCCCCAGAAAAGACCACCCTGGCAGGCTCCCATCCCCAATCAGCTTTCCTCTGCTTCAGAGCCCGTGACTGCGGACCCAAATCGACGCCATCTTGCCTCTCCCTCTCCTCTAAAATGTTTTAAATGATAAATTAGATTGCTATTTTGAAGGTTATATGAACCTTATATTCCTGGGATAAACCCCACTTGGTCAAGGTATTTTATTCTTTTAATAAATGATTGGATTTCATTTGCTAAAATTTTGCTGTATTCCAGGTAGTTCACAGCCGAAATTGGGAAGAAACGGAATAGACAAAACTGAGTGAGGATGCCCAGAAAGAGGCAAGGCCTATGCCTGGTGGCCCACACCTGAGTTCTGGGAGATGATAGATTCTGGAGGGGAAGGCAGGGACCTTGGCAGAGATTTAGTTGCCATCTTCACATGTGGCAGAATGTCAGGATCACCAGTAGCTGATTTTGTGAGAAAGTATCTCTGATGGTGCATTGATTTGGACAATTCATGGCCTCAGAACATATTCTATAAGGCATACAGGATAAGATTAAATGCTCATTTCTCATCTGAAACCATGAATGTGAAGAGGAGTGGGAAGATATGGGTCTTGTGCCTGATTGTCCACAGGCGAGCTCATGAAGAAAGCAGCCAGGAGGAGAAGACAGAGACCAGACACTTTTTTGCCTTGAGAAGTAGAAGGAGTCCAGAATCACCAACAGTGAACCTTTGGTGAGAGAGCATCTCTGATGATGCCTTGGTTTTGACATTTTCATAGCCTTAGAACTGGATGCTCTTACCCTAATAATCCCCATTATAAAAGCCAACCCAATTCTGGTTTTGCCTGGGCAGCATTTAGCAAAACAAAAACAGGTAGCTATACTAATATCAGGAAAAATAGACTTGGAAAGAAAAGCTGTTATTAGAGACAAAGAAGGACATTAGATATTAATCAAGGGGAAATCCACCAGGAAATAATAACACATCATAAAAATGTATGCATCTAGCCAGGGTGTCCTAAATACATGAGGAAAATACTAACAATAATAGGTGGAGATTTCAACACACCATTCACATCAATAGTTAGAACATCTAGACCGAATATTAATAAGGAAATAGAGAACCTGAGCAATTTGATAAGTGAACTAGACCTAACAGACATATAAAGAACAATGCACCCCAAAAACAGTAGGATACACTGTCTTCTCAAGTGTGTATGGATCATTCTCTAAGACAGACCACATAGTTCACAAAAGAGGTCTCAATAAATTTAAATTGTAAATAAAATATTGGCATAGAATGGAAAATTCCATTAAGGAAATTAAAATTCAGAAAAAGAAGTTCACAGGATTCTCTTCTGATATTGAAGGGCATGGTTATGAAAGGCAGATTGCCTTTATTTCCTGGTGAAATTCTAGAAGATAAATTTGATCTTTCTTTCCCTACTCACCAAGGAAATGCTTTCAGGTCACATTTTAACTTGTGTTTTGAACAAGGTCAAGAGGATAACAATTTGATACGTCTTGTGTGACAGTATTGAAAATAGTCTACCTTCAATTATTAGAATACTATGTGTCTGTTCAATGAATAATTGAAATATCTCTGTACCTCTGGGGTATAACAAGATATTTAAATGAAAATTTCAACATTTTAACTAAAGTCTTACTCATGTCACAAAACTATTTTAAGTATTGGTTTAGATATATTTTTTAACATTTTTTTCTATAGACTATATAGAATGCCTTTCAGTAAGGCTTCTCAGGAAATCTCTAATCAAAGTAGCTCATTCAATATAAAAGTTGTTTATATTTAACTTGTGGTGTAAACAAGCAAGTTTATGCATTTGACATCATTTGTACCTATTACATAATATTTGCTCCCAAACTATCTGTAATACCTGGGACAACTAATTTATTATCATTATATTGGAGTCTCCTTATGATAAGGGAGATAATAGCTAGCCTCTAGGGTAAGTGTTTGAATTTAATGAAATTTTTTATATAATATACTTAGCATTTTGCCACACACTCAGTTGCCAATAATTGTTAACTTTCTCTACTTGAATAAAACTTAAAGAAATGACATGACCCAGTCTCCTTTTTTCCTATTAATGAAAATAATACTTCTAATATTGTATAAACATAAGAAATAATTTGATAATAAAATACACAATAAACGCATACTTAAAATACATTTATGGGAGGGAACACTACCGAAATTGTGGACTGAGGACCTCAAAAATCCACTCCTCCAGAAAGGCAACAAAATTATGATGTAAACTTTCCAAAATTCTGAAAATTAACTAAAGGGTTAGAGCAATCTGAATAGCGTGTATTCAAGAAAATTTTAATTTACTCTATTCCCCTCTCCAACTCCCAACTCTAAGTATGCTTGAAAACAGTCTTGCAATTGTGATAGTATAAAAACCAGCAGCAATGAGAGAGGGTTTAAGAGGTTTGGAGCACCACAAAAGCCTGAGCCCCAAAGAATTGTCACTATCTGACCTCTTTAGTTGCTTTCTGAAAAGTTTCATTTGCAGGGATTCTCCTTATTTAACCTAAGAGCCCACTCAAGATGAACAGTTTATTTTCATGATATTGGTCAAAAACAACCAGAGGTGATTGTTTAGCATTCCTGCTGCCTTAGAAATGGTTTTACTAACAGTGGATAACAAGAGGCTGACCAAAAAACTTAAAAGTAAAAATTGAGGAATAAGATATCCAGAGGGAGTTTTGACAATTTCTGACATATCTTGGGAATTGATAAAGCAATACACACACACAGATCATTGTGGCTTTATTTATGAATTCTGCAAAACTGTAAAGAAATTAACAGCAATCTTTACAAGCTCCACAAAAACATAGAATACATCCCAACTCATTCTGTGAGTATTACCCTCATATCAAAATTAGATGAAGTCTTCACAAGAAAACTAGAGAACAATACCTCTTATGAATATAAACATAAAAATCCTTAAAAAATTAGTAAATCAAATCTAGCAATATAGAGAGGGAATTATACATCCTGATGAATTGAGATTTATCTCAGGAATGCAAAAATGATTTAACATATGAAAATTCACTATTTAATACACCATATTAATACAATAAAGGTCAAAAACATCATTTAAATCTCAATAGATATAGGAAAAGCCTTTGGCAAAATCCAATACTCCTTCATAATAAAAACACTCTAAAAACTAGGAACAGATATGAAATTCCTCAATCTGTTAAAGGACATGTATGAAAAACCCACAGCTAACATTATAAAATTAATGATGAAGGACTGGTGCTTTGCTCCTAAAATCAGGAACAAGACAAAAATGCCTACTCTTGCTATGTCTATTCAAAATTATGCTGGAAGTTCTAGCCAGGTCAATTAGGCAAGGAAAAGAAATACAAGACTTCTAGATTGGAAAGAATAAACTCTCTTTCCACAGATGACATGATCTTTAAGATAAAATCCTAAAGAATCCACTTTAAAAACTATGAGTTTATAAACCAGCTCACCAATGTTGCCCAATAAAAGATCAATGCACAAACATCAATTATATTTCTTTACCTAGCAATGAACAACCCAAAAATGAAATCAAGAAAACAATTCCATTCACAATAGCATCAAAAAGCTAAAATAGCAGGAATAAATTTAACAAAATAAATATAAAACTTGTACACCAAAAAGTACAAAACATCATTGAAAGAAATTAAAGACCTAAACAAAGGTAAATATATTCCATGTTCATGAATTGGAGATTTAATATTGTTAAGATGGAAGTATCAAATTTATTGACAAATTCAGCATAACCCATATCAAAATCCAAGCTTTTTTTTTTTTCTTGAAGAAATTGCCAAACTCAGTCTGAAATTCATATGGGAACACAGGGACACCTGATAGACAAAACATATTTTCTGAGCTGACTTTTATGAAACATCCATAAAAGACAAATCCATGGAGACAGAAAATAGGCTGGTGACTGCCAAGAATGGGGACTGACTGCTATTGGGTATATATAATTTGGGGGAAGTATGGGTAAAAAATATTCTGGTATTATATGGCCATGATGGTTTCACATCTCTGTGAATATACTTAAAACCACTGTATTGCATATGAAGGGGGGATCTTTATGATATGTGAATTATATCTCATCTTTACAATTCAGTGGTGTTAATTACATTCACACATTTAAACAATTACCATCATCCAATTCCAAAGCATTTCCATAAACCCGAACAGAAATTATACCAATTCAGCATTAACTTCTTATTCCCCACCCACATTCTGCCCCTTGTAACCTGTATTCTAATTTCTGACTCTGAATTTGCTCATTCTAATTATTTCATAAAAGTGATATCATTCAATATTTGTCATTTTGTGTCTGGCTTATTTCACTCAACATGATGTCTTCAAGGTTCATACAGGGTATAAACTGTATCAGAATTTCATTCCTTTTTATAGCTGAATAATATTCTATCATATGTACATATCACAATTTGAGTTATCCATTCATCTTTTGATGGACATTTGGAATATGATCATTTTTAAAATTTAAATTCAAAGAAAAATTTAAAGCCACTTATTTTTAGTAATAAATTATCATATTTCATATTGTTTAAAATTAGAATTACTAAAGGACAAGAACTCTGATATTTTAAATAATACTTGTTTGTTCAATTAACAAATATTTATTGAATACTTATTATATGCCAGCACTATGTAATGCATTAGTGATAAGCCTAAGCCACATCATTGAGATGTCTGTTTTCAAGAAGTTTCAGAGTAAGGATAGGAATCTAGGCAGAATATGAATAAAAATATCATTTTCATATCTGATGTTGCTCTCAAGTAAATAAAATATTTATTGAAGCTGAGTGGGATAAATGTGGAACCAGAAAGCAGTTGAGACTTTGTGGTCAATATACATAACGTCAAGGAAGTGACATCTCTGAGAGAAAGTCCTAAGTGACAGAAATCACAAGATAGCCATGCAAATGCCTGGTGGAAGAGAGTTCCAGAAAAATATGAAGTGAATGCTTGTGGCTATGAAAAAGTGTTTGAGTAGGAGCTTGAGCTAATCTCTAAACAATAATTAGAAGTAATCCTTTGATAAGACCTAGAATCAGGGCATTGTTGGTTCTTTTCAGGCACAGATTAATTATTAAAGCATTAATACTATTAAATAATTATCATATTTAACATTTTCTCTGTTTATGAATAAGAAAAAAGAAATGGAATCATGCCATCTGCTTTCAAGGAAATTACAATCTAATTGGGGAAAAAACACTTAATTGAGAGAAATGTCAGTTCTCTAATTTTTCATTGTGTATCTTTGATTCGAATCTATGTGCATGTTTTTCTGCTTATGTTATAGAAGAAGCCAAAGATCTATTTTTAGCCTTAAGGAATAGATTTGTAAAAAAAAAAAAAATACTGTAGTGGAGAACCATGCATAGAATGAGGAGAAAATAGATTAAGTGGCTTTATGGGTCCGAATTTATTCAGGTCTGATAAAGAGGACTCACCATTAAATTAAATTAGATGTGCACAAATTGTGATACTTCCTTTATCCTCAAGAATATAGACTCTATGCCATTCAGTGACATTTTCATGACTGAACTGGTCTTTTCCAGAGTGCATATTTTCAAATTTATACAATGAAGGCATAAAGGTCAAGGATACAGAGTAGCTTTTAGACAATTCTCATTGCCTACAAATAAAGGGAATCATATACAAGTTCTTATATTCTAGAGAGCTGTAATAAACACAAGAATGCAATACTTACTGAAAATAACAAAAAAATTAGATAATTATAAGGACTCCATTTTATTCCATTAAATAATTGCAAATGTAAACTATGATTTAACTCTAGATCTTTTCAAAGGTACACCTATGTTAGCCTCTACTAATTTAAATTTAATAGAGGATTGTGGGAACGTGGTCGACAGTTTAGGCAGGTAAGCCTCAGCTCTCACTGTAACAGTGGAGAAAGAGCCAAAAGCTGCCTTAGCAACCTGCTTTGGGTACAACAGACCAGGACACTGCTTCACAACTCCCAGGAGAGTGAGGGACAAAGAGACGAGGAAGCCAAAACAACAAGCTCTGAGTTATTAAACCTCCTGGCCACTGGGAAGGGTTCCCCTCCTCCACCCCCAAGATATTAAACGAGGGTAAAACTCCTAGCAAAATGTATCTAACTGAGAGGGGAGCAGATGTCTTCCTCCCTGCCAGCTCCTTTGGATATATATAGAAGGGAAGTTGTTCTGAGTCATCTAGGAGGATACTAGAAAGATAAAGAAGCCCAAGGAAAATCATGAGTTTCTCACCTCTATAGCTGGAAGTGGCACATACACCCCACCCTCAGGACAAAGAGCCTAGGTGGAGCTGCTGGCTCCCTAATCAGAATGGAGTGTGATGGCAGATTACCTGGGAGGAGGAGGGGTCTGGGAGGGTAGAGAGTAGTTTCTTTGTGGTGAGTCTACCCAGCCAAGCTGCCCTTGAATATTGGAAGGGATCCTGACTGGACAGAGATAGAGAAGGGTTATCTCCTCAGGCATACTGTCACACCCAGCCAAGTAGTTAAAGAGAGGAATTACATCAGACAGGAGGCAAAGACAGACAGATGACTGATCAGCAGGACTCTGGCAGACTGCAAGGAATTTAACCTGCATGAGGGAAAAGGGGTGGATAGCCTTCTAAAAGTCTAACTAACCTAAGGAGGCAGGTGAGCTCTGTGGAAGAACTCCTGCCTAGCATACACGAGGTCCCTGGTTCGATTCCTGGCTCTTTTTTGAGAAGTGATCCACTGGGTTATCTGGCATCCAGCTGAAACTTTATGACAGAGAACATGTAGACATTCTCTTTGGATTAGCTTTTCTTGGATCTCTTATTTTTCAAAAAGGTTCCTTTTTTTCATTTTCCATATTTTACTCATTAAATCCTGGTTCAAAACCTACAAAGGGCAGGCTGCAAGGTGAATTGATTGATGAATACCAGAAGTCTGAGAAGATCCTTAGGGGACTAAGAGAGAAGGCTGTTTTTCCATGTTTAGTTCCATTTTTTTTTCTTTTTTTTCTTTCTCCTTTTTTTTAAATGAGTTGCTGCTGTCATGTTACTTGTTTATTGTGTTTCCCCTTCCTTTGTTTCTCTGTTTTTTTCTTTTTTCTCCTTCACTACTGATTTTTTCTACCTACACTATTTCTTTTCTCTCCTTCATCTTTGTATCTTCTGTTTTCTGTTGTGGTTCTTTCATTCCACCTCTTTTGGTTTGGTTTTCAATTTTTCTTCTTTTTATTTCTCTCTTTCTCCTTTTTTCTCTTTATTTTTTCTTTCTAACTTTTATTCTTTCTCTCTTTTCTTTTTGCATTCCCCTATTCTCATTATTTTGGACTTTTGACCCATTCTATATATTTTTCTCTATTCTGCTTTTCATTTCATTGTTTCTATTCCACTTTGATCATCTTATTCCTCTGTACTTCTTACTTGTGTTTATTATTCAATTTCCTAGGTCTTGTATGGTTACTCTCTTAGCTTTTACTATTATTACTATGATTCTTTTTCTCTTCCTACCTCTCCTTTTCTCTGGTAATAAATTATTTTTTCAAGGGAACATAGACAACAGCAGGAAATAGAATAAGAGGAACAAAGTATCAAAGTGAAAACTTATGAAACTCAAAAACAACAAAGTAAAAACATAGTGTAGAGAAGCTATTCAACTGAAGAAAACCATCAAGATAAACAGATGCCTAGAGACCAACAAAAAATTACAAGTCATAATAAGAAACTGGAAGACATGGCCCAGTTCAATGAACTAAAACCCAGGAGGAGATGCAGAACATGGAACAACTAATCAGAGATGCCCAAACAAATATTATGAATCAACTTAATGAGATGAAAGAAGACATTAAGGATATTAAGAAGACACTGGGAGAACATACTGAAGAAATTCTAAACATAAATAAAACCTCAACAGATATGATAGTGACAAATGGCATAATCCAGGAAGTGAAAAATACACTGGAAGCACATAACAGCAGATTTGAACAGGCAGAGGAAAGAATCAGTGATGTGTAAAAGGTACATCCGATGTCAAACAGATAGTAGAATAGACTTAGGGATTTGAATGACAACATGAAATGTGCAAATATATGCATTAAAGGCATCTCAGAGGGAGAACAGAATGGAAAGGGGGAGGAAGGAGTGTTGGAGGAAATACTGGCTGAAAACTTCCCAACCCTATTGAGGGAGATGGACATACATGTCCAGGAAGTGCAGCATACCACAAACAGTATAAATCCCAACAGGCTTACTCCAAGACATA
>PVKH010018114.1:0-15220 GCA_004027955.1 Chaetophractus vellerosus | reverse complement strand
CTTGCTCTTGCTGTGTGTCCATTCTTCTGTGTTTTTCTATGTCTGCTTCTTGTCTCCCCCCATCCCCGCGGCGACGCGCCGAGTCGGCCCTCCACGGCAGTGGCTCGTTCCGTTCGAGGGTGGCTCCATTCCGTTCCCACGGGCGGCTCCGCTCCATGTTTTGCGGGCAGCAGTCCTCCATGTTTTTTGCGGGCTGCTCAGCTTCCGCAGTTCTCAGGCGGCAGCTCCGCTTTTCACGGGTGACTTTGCCATGCCCGTGGGGGCTCCGCCCTGCCCGTGGTGGCTTTTTGCCTTGCCCACGGCGGCTCTGCCCTGCCCACGGCGGCTTGCCTTTCTCAAGGCGGTCTGCCCGCTCGGAGAGGTCCCCGGGAACCGAACCCGGGGCCTCCCATGTGGTACACCGGCGAGCTCTTTAACCACTGAGCTATCTAGCCAGGCCCTAGTAGCCACATTTTAAAAAGGCAAAATGAACAGGTGGGATTAATTTTAATAATACATTTTATTTAACCCAATATTCTGAAATGTTATCTCTTCAAAATGTAATCAGCATAAAAATGATTGAGATAATTTACATTGTTTTTTTCATACCAAATCTTTGAAATCTGGTGTGCATTTTACACTTATAGCACAGCTCAATTCATACTAGTCACATTTCAAGTGCACAATAGCCACATGTTTAGTGGCTACCATATTGGACAGCACACATCTACACAGTGATCCCATATATAGTTATATCACAGACAAGGAGAGGTAATTTCAAATGGGATCCATGGAAAAATGGACTGAATCCATGTTTGGACTATTAATTGTACAGCATTTGGATTTAGAAAATCACATTCTTGAATTATGACAAAAATGTTTTAGCAAGAGGAACCAACAATACTGAGTGTTACTATATACAGCTACTGAAATAGGCACTTCTATATATTATCATATTTAATACCTGTAAAAACACATCTGATAGAAAAGATTATTATTGAGATGGCCCTGGTGAATTGGTACCCAACATCCACTCCACCCATCTAGTTTACCTTTCTGAAAGACAGAGAATGGAAAGTTAAAAACTATATTTCTTAGACTACCTTGAAACTAGGTGTGATGTTTAGGCTAGTGTATCAACTTGGCCAGGTAATTGTGTCCAGGTGTTTGGTCCAGCAAGCACTGGGCTAATTGTAGTACAAGAACATTTAGGACTTCAATCACCAGTGAGTTTACTGCATGGATGGCTGATTACATCTGCATCAATCAGGGAGATTGCATCAGCAATGGATGATGCTTTTATCCAATCAGTTGAATGCTTTAAAAGGGGAAGCAATTTCAACATTTGGAGAGAATTTCCCAGCTCTTCTTTGGACAGCCAACTTCTCCCAGAAACTCATCAAGGACCTTTCACTGGATTTTCATCAGAGCCCCTGGTTTGCAGCCTGCCCCACGGTTGTGAGAGATTCCTTTAAAATCTCATATTATTGACAGATATCTCCTATTGATTCTGTTTCCTGAGAGAACCCTGACTAATATACTAGGGTTCTAAATGTGATTTAAAATCAACCAATCAAATATACACATGTGAAATTTGGCTAAAAGTGAGGCAGAGACTGCATATCTGCCTTTCTTTCCATTTCTAGTGGAAAGCTCAGGAACTGATTTTTCAGGAGCAGCATTAAACAGAGATCCCATTGTCTAGACTCTACTTGTGACTATTAGGAAGAAGGGCCCTGGGCATCCGATTTTCTGGGACAGATCAGAGTAGAGGCAGCAGCAATAGTGGCAGCTTTTTTTTTCTGATCATGTGGCTTTTTGATTGCATGCATTCCTGATGATGGCTCTAGTGGTATAGGTTCTGGAGCAACCTGATTGTAATAGAAACAGGAATTTCCCAGATGGCTCATTTCTGCAATGTGACTGCAGACGTTTTTTTCTGAATATTCTAGATAGATTCTATTTCTTCACCTCTCCCAATGGGCCATTTCCACAGAACATCACATTGATCCATTACATTAATGGTGCCCTGTTAATCAGGTAGGGTGAGGAAGAGATGGTTAGCACCCTGGAGGACTTGGCAAAACACATGTACTCCAGAGGGTGGGAAATTAAGATTCAGAAATCAGTCATTTCACTTTTAGGGACCCCGTGGTCAGAGGTATACCATGGCATCCCCTCCAAAATAAACAACAAATTGTTGCATCTTGCAGTATAACACCTGACAGGCCTCTTTGAATTCTAGAGACAATTCAATCCACACCTAGGTATAATGCTGTGGCCCTTTTATTAAATGAAAAGCTTCCAAATTTTGAGTAATACTAGGACTAGCAGGCCAGCCTTGTCACTCAAGCCAGATGATCTAGCAGACCTTATTGTTTTGGAGGTGCCAATGATAAGAAAGGATAAAGTGTAGAGTTTATGGCAAATTCCAGTGGGAAAACCACAACACAAGTCCCTGAGGTTCTGAAGCAACATCACACAATCTACAACAGAAAATTAGACACTTTTCTAAAAACAGATTTTGACATGCTACTGGGCCTTGGTAGAAATAGAATGCTTGACAATAGGACACTAAGCAAACATACATCTAGAAATGTCTCTTATGAACTGGATTCTATTTGACCTTCAAAGTCGTAAAGTCAGGTAGGCCCAGTAACAATCCATTATAAAACCTAACTGGTACATTTGGGATTGAGCATGAGCAGCATTTGATGGCACAGGCAAGCTGCATAATCATGTAACCTAGACACTCATGTGATCCACCATGATTGCAGCAGTACCCTCCCTCAACTCACTCCAATGGCATTTTAGAGAGATTCTGTATACCCAGCTAAAAGGCATAGAAAAAGCCTAGACTGGGTTAAAGGATGGGTGGCTTCAATATGTGGATTGGGTACAAGTTAAAAATAGATAGTGATAACATATAGCATCAGTCAGGAATGGACTCGAAAAACAGTAAAGAGAGAAAACTTTCTGAACTTGTGGCCCTTTGAATGGTACACCTTGTCCTTCACTTTGTGTGAAATGAGAAGTGGCCCAAGATTACCATATATGTGGACTCATGTGCATAGCAAATGGCATGGCTTATTGGCCAGGGACCTAAATGGAAAAATATTGGAAGACTGGGGACAAGAAAATCTGGATTAGAAGTGTGTGTATGGATTCATAGGAGTGAGAATGAAGTGTGAAGATCTTTGTCTCATACATTTATGTCCACCAGGAATCATAAACATGGGAGAATCACCAAACAACCATGTAGACTAAATGACTCAGCCAGTTGATATCAGCTAGCCTTTGTCAGTGGCCACCCCAGTTCTGACTTGAAAGGCAAATTAGTGAAATGGCCATAGCAACAGATGTAGAGGCTACGAATGGGCTCAATGATATATTGCCATTTACCAAAGCTGCTCTAGGCACTGCCATTCTAATTATCTAAATGCCAATAACAGGGGGCCGGCCTTATAGTCCAGTGGATAGGGCGCCAGTATACCACATGGGAGGCCCCGGGTTCGGTTCCCGGGGACCTCTCCTAGCGGGCAGACTGCCTTGAGGAGAGCAAGCTGCTGTGGGTGGGCAGAGCCGCCATGGGCAGGGCAAAAAGCTGCCACAGACAGGGCAAAGCTGCCATGGGCAGGGCAGGTCTCCCATGAATGGAGCGCAGCCAGCCACCCACGAACTGAAGCAGAGCCAGCCGTGAATGGAAGCAGAAGCTGCCCACAAGTGGGGCAAAGCCACCTGCGCGGTGACCAGTCTCGGCACATCGCCGCAACGGGGGGAGACAAAGCAGACAGAGAGGAACACAGGAATGGACACACAGCAAGAGCAAGCAGAAAGGGGGGGGGGATATGTAATAAATAAAAAATAAATCTTTAAAAAAAAATAAATGCCAATAACAGAGAATAACAATGAGGCTCCTGCATGGTACCATTTCTTAAGGAGACAAGTCAGCTACTTGTTAGCAAGTTAACTATATTGGGCTCCTTCTTCCTTTTAATGGCCAGCAGTTTATTATTACAGGAACATAAACTTTGGGAATGGGTTTGCTTTTCTTGCTTGAAGAGTCTGAATCCCAAGCACTATCTAGATAGCTGCAGAGTACCAGATTCACAAGCATAGAATCCTGCACTACAAAGCACCCAATCAATGGACTCATTTCTTGCAAAGTAAGTGCAGGAGTATTCTCACAACCATCCACTGATTGTATCACATACTGTATCTTCAAAAGCAGCCTGCCTGTAAGAACATTGGATGACCTGTTAAAGATATAGGTGGAGGACCAGCTCTGCAAGGATAGGGTGAAAAAGATAAACCTCCAGATGAAATAAGAGAGTTGAGACAACTAATCATAAAGTTTCAAACAAATCTCCTTAATAAATTCAATGAGATGGCTAAAGAAATTAAGGATATTAAGAAGACATTAGATGAGCACAAAGAAGAATTTGAAAACATACATAGAAAAATAGCAGATTTTATGGGAATGAAAGATGCAATAAATGAAATGAAAAAATACACTGGAATCATATAATAGCAGATTTGAGGAGGCAGAAGAAAGGATTGGTGATCTTGAAGAAATGGCCTCTGAAAGTGAACATACAAAAGAACAGATGAAGAAAAGATTGGAAAAACTTGAACAAGATCTCAGGGAACTAAATGACAGCAAGGGACATGCAAACATATGTGTCAGGGTGTCCCAGAAGAAGAAGAGAAGGGAAAAGGGGCAGAAAGAATATTTGAAGAAATAATTGTAGAAAATTTCCCAACCCTATTCAAGGACATAGATATCCATGTCCAAGAAGCATGATGTACTCCTATTGAAAAAATCAGAATAGACCAACTCCAAGACACATACTAATCAGAATGTCAAATGCCAAAGATAAAGAGAGAATTCTGAGAGAAGCAAGAGAAAGCAATGCATAACATATAATAGATACCCAATAAGATTAAATGCTGATTTCTCACCAGAAACCAAGGAGGCAAGAAGACAGTGGTATGATATATTTAAGATACTGCAAGAGAAAAACTTCCAGCCAAGAATCTTATATTTGGCAAGTGTTTTTCAAAAATAAGGGCGAGTTTAGAATATTCACAGATAAACAGAAACTGAGAGAGTTTGTAACCAAGAGACCTGCTTTGCAGGAAATACTAAAGGGTGTGCTGCAGCCTTAAAAGAAAAGACATGAGAGAGAGGCCTAGACGAGAGTCTAGAAATGAAGTTTATATCAATAAAAGTAACTAAAAGTGTCAAAAGAGTGGGGAAAATAAAATATGACAGATAAAACCCAAATATTCAGGAATAAACTTAAGCAACAAAGTACAGGAATAATATTCAGAAAAGTACAACTCATTGTTAAAAGAAATTTTTTAAAAAGACCTAAATAATTGGAAGAACATTCCATGCTCATGGATTGGAAGACTAAATATCATTAAGATATCAATTCTACTCAAATTGACATACAGATTCAATGCAATCCTGATAAAAATTCCACCAGCATTTTTAAAATAAATGGAAAACATGATTATCAAAAGTATTTGCAAGGGTAAGGGGTCCTGAATAGCCAGAAACATCTTAAAAAGGGAAAGCAAAGTTGGAAGACTCTCCTTTCCAGACTTTAAGTCGTATTACCTAGCTACAGTGGTAAAAACAGCATGGTACTGGCATAAAGACAGACACATAGACCAATGGAAGTGAATTTATGTTTCAGAAACAGACCCTCACATCTATGGACAAGTGGTTTTTGACTAGCTTGTCAAACCCAATGAGCTCAGGCAGAACAGTCCATTCAAGAAATGGTGCTGTGAAAACTGGATAACCATAGCAAAAGAAGGAAAGAGGACCTCTATCTCATACCTTATACAAAAATTAACTCAAAATGAATAAAAAAACTAAATATAAAAGCAAGAACCATAAAGCTTCTAGAAGAAAATGTAGGAAAATATCTTCAAGACCTGGTGGTAGGTGGTAGATTCTTAAAGGAGATTCAAAGAGGACTGCGATGGACTACTGCTGTTTAATGTACATAGAAGTTTTAATTAGCTTTACTGTAAAAGTGTGGAAATGTACAGAGTTGATGGTAACACATTATAGTGAGTAATAACTGGTTAATAAGTGGGGATGTGCCTGAAAATAGTAGTCTAAGGAGTTAAATGACAATTGACAGAACACTAGAGAATAATCTAAGGACTGAATAGCACAGTAAATGCAGAGGTGGATAAGCATTGTGGTTGATGGTACAGATGCAAGAGTGTCCTTTGTGAGCTAGAGCAGATGTACATCACCATTGCAGGGTGGTGGGAATGTGGAGTAGCATGGGAAAAATACAACTGGAATGACCTATGGACTCTGGTTAACAGTAATAATGTAATGCATATAAAAGATGTACTGTGTTGGAAAATGTATTGTATGGAAAATGTGTGCCAAATGTACACTGTGGACCTGGTAATAATCAGATGATATTATCTCATAATCTGTAACAAATGTTCCACCATGGTGTGGTGTGTTGATAGAGGAGTGTTGTTTGGGAATTCTGCACATGTACATGATTGTTTTGTAAGTTTACAACTTCTGTCATAAAAGTATATATAAAAAATAATAATAGCATGGGTTGGGGGGAAATACACCAAATGTAAGATAAAGACTATAATTAGTAGAAGATTTTGACAGTATTCTTTCATAATTTGTAACAAATGTCCCAAGATAATGCAAGGTGTTGGTGCAGATTTGATGTATGGGAATGCTGTATGATGTTATGAATGCTTGCTTTGTAAGTTCACAACTTTTACTAAACACTCACTGTTATGTATGTTCATGTATAAATGATGTAAAAATAATAACTATGGTGGAATGGGTTGGGGGAAAATACTTTGGTTAGTGGTCATATTTTGAGGATGCTCCTTAATCGTTAGTTAAAAATGTTTGACAGCAATACAAGGTATTGTTGGTAGGATGAGGTATGAGAGCCCTGTATGTTTGTTTTGTAAGTTCACAACTATTGCTATACACATATTGTTTGTGTATATTCAAATATGAGTGATATTCTTCAATAAATTTAAAAAAATTTAAAAACAAGCATAAAATACAGGATTCTCATACACCACCACCACCACAACTTCCATTGGTGTGGAACATTTATTACAATTGATGATAGCACATTTTTATAATTGTACTATTAATAATAGACCATGGTTTAACTTAGGGTTCACTGATTGTGCAGTGTAGTTCCATAGATTTTTTTTAAAAAATTTATTCTACTACTGTATATACAATCTAACATTTTCCCTTTTTATGATATTCAGTATATAGTTCAGCGCTGTTATTTGCATTCACAATGTTCTGCTACATTATCAACATCCATTACCAAAACATTTCCATCATTCCATATAGGTACCCTGTGCATTTGAAGCCTTAACTTTCCATTTCCTATCCCCACCCAATCCCCTTGTAACCTATATTCTAGATTCTGACTCTATGAGTGTGCTTATTCTAATTGTTTCAAATCAGTGAGATCATACAATATTTGCCCTTTTGTGCCTGACATTTATCTCAACATGCCTTCAAGTTTCATTGTCGCATATATCAGAGTTTCATTCCTGTATACAGTAGAAAAATATTCCATTATATGTGTATAAAACATTGGGCTTATCTATTAATCATTTGATGGACACGGGTTGACTCTATCTTTTGGCAATTGGGAATAATGCCTCTATGAACATTGCTGTAAAAATTTATCTTTGAGTCCCTTCTTTCAAGTCTTTTGGGTATGTACCTAGTAGTGGGATTGTGGAACATATGGTAGATCTATATTTAACTTTCTGAAGAACTGTCACAAACTGTCTTCCACAGAGGATGCAACATTTTACATTCCCATAAGCAATGAATGTTTTTTTCTCTGCATCCTATCCAACACTTGTTATTTTCTGGTTGTTTTTTTTTCTAATGGGTATGAAATGGTATTTCATTGTGGTTGGATTTGCATTTCCCTGATAGCTAAAGATATTGAGCATATTTTCATGTGCTTTCTGGCTATTTGTATATCTTCTATGGAGAGTTGTCTATTCAAATTTTGAGGTTTCCAAATATTTTCTTCCATTTTGTAGGCTATCATTTTATTTTCATGATAAAGTCCTTTGAGGCACAGAAGTTTTTAATTTTAATGAGGTCACATTGATCTGATTTTTCTTTTGTTGCTTGTGCTTTGGTTGTAACGTCTAAGAAACCATTGTGTTAACACAATGTACGGAAGATTCTTCCCTACAATTTTCTTCTAGGAGTTTGATAGATCTGGATCTTATATATAGATCTTTGATCCATTTTGCATTGATTTTTGTATAAGGTATGAGGTAAGAGTTCTCCTTTATTTTGCAAATGAGGATCCAGTTTGCCCAGCACCATTTTTTGAAGAGACTATTTCTTCCTGATTGAGTGGTCTTTGCCTCCTTGTAAAAAATCAGATGGCCAAAAATATGAGGGTTGATTTCTGAGCTCTCAGTTTGATTCCATTTTTCTATATGTCTGTCCAAATGCCAGTACCATGCTGTTTAGTTTACTGTGGCTTTATGATAAGTTTTAAGACCAGGAGGTATAAGTCCTCCAACTTCATTCTTCTTTTCAAAGATGACTTTGGGTATTTAGAGCCCCTTGTCCTTCCACATAAATTTTATGATTGGTTTTTATATTTCTGCAAAGAAGATTGTTGGACTTTTTATTGAGATTGCACTGAATCTATAAATTGCATTGGATAGTTTTGATATTAATATTTTGTCTTCCAATCCATGACAATGGAATGTCCTTCCATTTATTTACGTCTTCCTTGATTTCTTTTAGCAATGTTTTGTAGTTTTCTGTGTGCAGGTCCTTTACAACTTTGCTTAGATTTATTCCTAAATATTTGGTTCTATTAGTTGCTATTGTGAATGGAATTTTTTTCTTGATTTCTACTTCCAACTGTTCATTGCTTGTGTGTAAAAGCACTACTGATTTTTGGGTGTCAATTTTGTATCCTGCCACTTTGCTGAATTAATTTATTAGCTCCAGGAGCATTGTTGTGGATTTTTCTGGATTTTCTACATATAGTACTATATCATCTGCAAATAGGAAATTTTTACTTCTTCCTTTCCAACTTGTATGCCTTTTATTTCTTTATCTTTCCTAATTGCTCTTGAACGAACTTCCAGTGCAATTTTAATTAACCATGGTGACAGTGGGCATTGTAGTCTTGTTCCTGATCTTAGAGTGAAAGCTATTAGTCTATCACATTAAGTAACATGTAAGCTGTGGGCTTATCATATATCCTTTCTATCATGTTGAGGAAGTTTCCTCTTATTCCTGGTATTCTAAGTGTTTTTACAATGGCTGGGTGCTGAATTGTGTCAAATGCCTTTTCTGCATCAGTGGAGATGATCATTTGTTTTTTTCCCTTTGGTTTTTTAATGTGGTGCATGACATTAATTGATTTTCTTATGTTTAGCTTATATCGTTTATAAAACTCACTTGATCATGGTGTAAATTCTTGTAATGTGCTCCTGGATTTGGTTTCATAGTACTTTTTTAAAGGATTTGTGCATCTATATTTATAAGAGATATTGGTCTGTAGTGTTCTTTTTTCTTATGGTATCGTTATCTGGCTTTGGAATGAGGGGGATGGTGACCTCACAGAATGAGTTAAGAAGTTTTCCCTCCTCTTCATTTTTTAGAAGAGTTTGAGCAGAATTGGAGTTAAGTCTTCTTGGAATGTTTGGTAGAATTCCTCTGAGAAGCCATCTGGTCCTGAGCTTTTCTTTGTTGGGAGGTTTTGATTAGTGACTCAGTCTCTTTAATAGGAATTGGTTTGGGGGCCGGCTTGATAGCCCAGTGGATAGGGCACCGGCATATCACATGGGAGGCCCCGGGTTTGGTTCCTGGGGACCTCTCCTAGCGGGCAGACCGCCTTGAGAATGGCAAGCCACCATGGGTGGGCCAGAGCCGCCGTGGGCAGGGCAAAAAGCTGCCACGGACAGGGCAAAAGCCACCACGGGCAGGGCAGGTCGCCCGCGAATGGAGCGCAGCCAGCCACCCGCAAACTGAAAGCTGGCCGTGAATGGAAGCAGAAGCCGCCCACAAGCAGGGAAAGCCGCGCCTGCACAGTGACCAGTCTCGGCGCGTCACCGCAGCAGGGGAGAAGGGGAGATATGTAATAAAATAAATAAATCTTTAAAAAAAAATAGGAATTGGTTTGTTGAGATCTTCTATTTCTTCTTGAGTCAATGTAGGAATTTTGTGTGTTTCTAAGAATTTGTCCATTTATCTATGTATCATAATTTATAGGCATACAGTTGTTCATAGTATCCTCTTATATTCCTTTTTACTTCAGTAAGTGCATAATAATGTCCCCATTTTCATCTCTGATTTTAGTTATTTGTATCCTCCCTCTTTTCTTCTTCAATAATCTAGCCAAAGTTTTGTCAATTTTATTGATCTTTACAAAGAAAATGTTTTTGGTTTTGCTTATTCTACATTTTGTTTTGTTTTGTTTTCTATTTCATTTAACTCCTCTCTAATCTTTGTTATTTTCTTCCTTCTCCATTTTGGTTTAGTTTGCTCTTCTTTTTCTAAACCTACTAGGTTTGAGGTAGGCCTTTGATTTGAAGGCTTTCTTCTTTTCTAATGAAAGCCTATAGAGCTATACATTTCCCTCTCAGCACTGCTTTCACTCCATCCCTTAAGTTTTGGTATGTTGTGCCTTCATTTGCATTTCTATCAAGATATTTCCTAATTTTGCTCCTGATTTCTTCTTTAATTCACTGGTTTTTAAAGAATATGTTGTTTAATTTCCACATATTTTTGAATTTTCCATTAATTCCTCTGTTTTTGATTTCTAGCCTCATTTCGTCATGGTCAGTGAAAAGACAGTGTATGGTTTCAATATTTTTTTATGTATTTAGATTTGTTTTGTGACCCAACACACAATGATTCATGTGCACTTGAGAAGAAGGTGTATTCTGTTTTTGTTGTGTACAGTATTCTATATATATCTGATAGGTCTAATTGGTTTAGAATATCATTCTAGTTATGCACTTCCTTATTGATCTTCTGCTAGATGTTCTATTCTTTATTGAGAGTGGTACATTAAAGTCTCCTACTATTAATGTAGAACCATCAATTTGTCCCTTCAAATCTGTCAATATTTGCTGCATATATTTTTGGGCTCCACTGTTGGGTGCATATATATTTATAATTGCTATACTTTCCTGTTGAAATGTCCCCTTTCTCAGTATGTAATGACCAACTTTGTCCCTTAAATTCTACTTTATCCAATATTAGTATAGCCACACCAGCTTTCTTTTGGTTACCGCTTGCATGATATATGTATTTATTTTTTCCATCCTTTCACCATCAACCTACTTGTATCTTTGACTTTAAAGTGAATTTCTTGTAGATATCATATTATTGGGTCATGCTTTTTTGTCCTTTCTACCAATCTCTGTCTTTCAACTGAAGAGTTTAATCCATTTACATTTAAAGTCACTATTGAAAATACAGGTCTTTCTTCCATTTTCGTATTTAACTTTTGTAAGTTTCATTCCTTTTTTGTCCCTCACTTCCATTAAAGCCTAATTTTATATTTATTTGATTTTTTGATTTGGACCATATTGAGTGACTTCTCATTTCTATCTGGACATATTTTTCATCTGCTTTCCTTGTGATTAACATAGGGGTAAAATTTAACAACCTAAATATATAATAATTGTTCGATATCAACTTAACTTCAATAACATGCACTTATACATTTCCTATACCTCTGTCCTCCTACCATTTTTTGTATTTGTTTCCACTTATATCTTTATACATTGTATGTCCAAAAACCTATATCTATCATTACATTTTATGCATTTGCACTTTAATACCTGTAGGAAATAAGAAATGTTACATATCAAACGATATACTGCAATAATGCTGGCATTTATAATTACCCAAATAGTTACCTTTACAACATCAGCCTTCTTTCCTTATGTCACTATGAACCATTGTCCAGTGTCCTCTCCTTTCTGTATGAAGAACTCCATTTAGTATTGCTTTGGGGGCAGGTCTAGTGGTGATGAACTCTCTCAGCTTTTGTTTGTCTGAAAATATCCTAATCTGTCCCACAGTTTGAAAGAAAGTTTCACTGGATATAACATTCTTGGCTAGCTATTTTCTTTTGGCACTTTAAGTATTTCAACCCACTGCATTCTTTCTTCCATGGTTATTGATGAGACATCAGCACTCAATCTTACTGGGACTACCTTGCATGTGACAATTTCTTTTCTCTTGCAGCTTTCTTTCCTTGTCCTTTCCATTCTATAGTGTGATCAATATATGAGGTATACTTTTCTTTATGTTTATCCTTTTTGATATTTACTGGGCTTCCAGATGTGCATATTCATGTCTTTTGCTAAGGTTGGGTAGTTCTCTCTTGTTATTTCTTTTGTTATTTCTTCTGCCCCCTTTTCTCTTTCTTCTCTTTCTGGGATCCCAATAATGTATATTTTGGTATGCTTGATGGTGTACCAAAGGTGTCTAAGACTATTTTCACTTTTTATAATTCTTTATTCTTTCTACTCTTCAGCCTCATTGAATTACTAACTCCTCACTGAATTATTTCAAGTGTTTTGTCTTCAAGTTTACTGATCCTTCTTTCTTCCAGCTCCTATCTTCTCTTGAAACCCTCCTAAATATTTTTCATTTCAGTTCAGTCTTCAACTCCAGTAGTTCTGTTTGGTTCCTTTTAAAATTTTCTATCTCTTTACTAAGCCTCTCATATTGCTCATTTTTGCTTTCCAGATATCCTTTAGTTTTTTTCTCTGTGTTTGCCTTCATCTCCTTGATCATTTGAAAGATCACTTTTTAAAGGCTTTGTTTGATATATCTACATTCTCATCTTCTTCATTATTTTCTGTATTTTTGTCCTTTTCCTGTGAATGGACCATCAATTCCTGTTTCTTTGTTTGTCATGTACTCTTTTGTTGCACACTGTGCCTTTTAATATTTTAAAATGTTAACTCTGGGATTCATTCCCTGGGATGTCTGTTTCTTGGGTTTTGTAACAAGCTGGTGATAAGACAAAGACTTTCTTGAGTTTCAGTTCTCCTATCAGGAAGATATGCCCAAGGCAAATGCAAAGTGCAGGGTTTTCCATTTCTTTCTGGACCTCTGGCTTGCCCAGGCTTTTGCTTGTTAGTTGTTTTGGAGTTTCCCTCTTTACAGGGATTTTTTTTTGTCCCCTCTATTTCACAATAGACAGGCTTTCCTCTTCTGGGAGTTTGAAGCTGGCAAGTCCTTGTCCCAGACTATATGCCTCTATTGTTTCTTTGTACTCCTTTCATGGTCTCATGCTGCTTTGGCCTGGAGGGCAAATTCTGGGAGGAGGGCACACCAGAGAGGACTTTCCCAAGAGGACACAGATTAGCTCCAAAGTGTCCTGTGGAGGGAATCAGAAATGGGACCAAGAGCTTCTCTGAAGGCTCCCTAAAGCTGAGCTTTCCTAGCCTGCCGACCAAATGCAGTCCTTCAGCTAACTGCCCCTACAACCATAAGGAAGCATAGCATTTTTAAATCTCTACTACCACCATTCTTCTCTGAGGGGGTTTAAACCAATCTTGTCCAGGAGGATTTGAAACAATGGCTACTGCTGTCTTTGTCTGGAACAGGTTGAAACAATAGCTGCCCTAAGAGCCAGGCCCCCAGCAATTTGAATTTGCTAATCAAAGACTGTGGTCAGTGATCAGCAGTGTCCACCCCTTTTTTTTGGAAAGAGGATTTTTATGTCCCTATCTGTCACCAATGAACTAGCCAAGGGCTGTACCCTAAGGCAACCTGCTGCGAGATTGGGGGATAGGTGCCAGTATCCACCACTAAGAGCAAATTACTCTTTTGTTGTTGTTGTTACATAACCCCCCCTTTCTGCTTGTTCTTGCTGTGTTCATTTTTTTTGCGTTCTTCTGTGTCTGCTCTGTCTCCCCTCGTTGCGGTCACCACACAGGTGGCTCTGCTCCGTTCGCGGGTGGGTTTGCTTCTGTTCACGGGTGGCTCTGTTCCGTTTGCCAGCAACTTGCCCTGTCTGTGGTGGCTTTGCCCTACCCGTGGTGGCTATTTTTGCCCTGCCCATGGTGGCTCAGCCCTGTCCATGGCGGCTTGCCCTTCTCAAGGTGGTCTGCTCTCCCAGAGAGGCCCCCAGGAGCCAAACCCGGGGCCTCCCATGTGGTGAACCAGGGCCCTATCCATTGGGCTACAGCCGGCCCCCAAATTACTCTTTTTTTAATGCCACAGTTTGTCAGCCTCTTCCTCCTGCTCTTACTCAGAAGCTGTACAGTGTTTTTCTGGTCTTCAGAGTTTCAAAAAATAGTTGTTTCAGATATCCCCTGCCTGTTTAATAGTTGTTTTGGTAGAAGGACTGAGTCCTGGAGCTCTCTGCTCTACCATCTTCCTACAATCTTTTGTTAGGGATGTTTTCACAATGGGGCAAGGAGAAATATATGTGATATACTATGGTACCTCTTGCTAGTCCCTTTTCCTATTCTGATTGTAAGTTCACAAGTGCAGCAACTCTTACCTGTGAAGGATATGATTATCAGGGACTCAGATATCTCAGGAATAGAGTTTGGGTCATGCTATAAGTAAATCATGGCATCCTGAAGAGTTGATAGCTGAGGATGGGGGTGAGGGTGGGGGTATATTAGAATTGATGGTGTAGGAAGGAAATGGTGAGTATCAATTTTGGCCCTCAGACCAACTTCAGTGATGAAGAACATAGTCTGCCCCATTAACTTCTGTTTTCCATGTTTTCCTTCAGGAAGAACAACTCAGCGGAGCCCCTGATGGTTCAATGGAATCTCCTGAATGTGTATTGAAATTGGATCCCTGTGGTATAAAGGGTGGACTATGGCAGACATGGAGGTCTATTGCTCAGATTACCCTTTCAAGACAAGATTTGTTACCTGCCTTCTAGGAGTGCAATAGCGGATAGCCTCTAGCTGTTAAATCCTTCAGGTCTACCTCAGCATTTGAGTTAAGGTCACACTTTTTGACAGTCCCCCAGCCAATGGCCCAGACATTTCCAGCCATTGTGGGACTCCTTGAATAAGCAGTCTTTTCTTGAATGCTCCCCATTGGGCTGGCAAAGATTTTTTTAAAATCTGTGGCATGACCTGATGACTCACCTACCACTTTCCCTTTCATAAGTGTTATTCTACAATAAAGTCTTTTGTATTTCTAACTCCATCTCAG
>PVKH010018113.1:0-15221 GCA_004027955.1 Chaetophractus vellerosus | reverse complement strand
GTGGCGGCCCAGGCGCTCGTCCTCCTGCTCATTTTCCTGCTGTCTAGTCTGGGCAACTGCGCGGTGATGGGGGTGATCGTGAAGCACCGGCAGCTCCGTACCGTCACCAACGCCTTTATCCTGTCCCTGTCCCTGTCGGACCTGCTCACGGCGCTGCTCTGCCTGCCCGCTGCCTTCCTGGACCTCTTCACGCCGCCCGGGGATTCGGCGCCTGCCGCTGCCGCGGGGCCCTGGCGCGGCTTCTGCGCCGCCAGCCGCTTCTTCAGCTCTTATTTCGGCATCGTGTCCACGCTCAGCGTGGCCCTCATCTCGCTGGATCGCTACTGCGCCATCGTGCGGCCGCCGCGGGAGAAGATCGGCCGCCGCCGCGCACTGCAGCTGCTGGCAGGCGCCTGGCTGGCGGCCCTGGGCTTCTCCTTGCCCTGGGAGCGGCTGGGGTCGCCCCGGGAGCCCCCGACGGCGCAAAGCTTCCACGACTGCCTGTACCGGACCTCCCCGGACCCTACGCGACTGGGCGCGGCTTACAGCGTGGCGCTGGTGGTGGCCTGCCACCTGCTGCCTTTCCTGCTCATGTGCTTCTGCCACTACCACATCTGCAAGACGGTGCGCCTATCGGACGTGCGCGTGCGACCCATGACCACCTACGCGCGCGTGCTGCGCTTCTTCAGCGAGGTGCGCACGGCCACCACTGTGCTGATCATGATCCTCTTCGTCATCGGCTGCTGGGGGCCCTACTGCTTCCTTGTGTTGCTGGCCGCGACCCGACAGTCGCCGGCCGTGAAGGACCCCTCGTTCCTCAACGTGTTGGCTGTCTGGCTGACCTGGGCCAATGGCGCCGTCAACCCTGTTATCTATGCCGTCCGCAACCCCAACATTTCGACACTCCTGGGGCGCAACCGGGAAGAGGGCTACCGGACTAGGAATGTGGACGCTTTCCTGCCCAACCAGGGCCTGGGTCTGCATGGCCAAAGCCGCAGTCGCCTTCGTAACCGCTATGCCAACAGGCTGGGGGCCTGCAGCCGGATGCCCTCTTCCAACCCAGCCAGCAGGGCCGGAGGGGATTTGACTATGTGGGCCTGCAAAAATCCAGTTGTGCTTTTCTGCCGGGAGGGGCCAACAGAGCCAGTGGCAGCAACGGCCAAGAAGCCTAAATCAGAAGCCGGGGATACCAGCCTTTAAGAAGGATTATGATTCACAGTCTGTGAAGACAAATTTCCACCGGCTTCATTTAGTGATAAAGGATTCCTGGGAGGATCGTGGGATTTCATAAAGCCAAACATTTAAAACTCAAAGAGAGGGAGGAGGGAGGCTTACCACTTCCCCCAAACAATATAAAAGACAATGTCCCCTTCTTCAAAAGTGCCAGAAGGAATGTAAAATGCAAAAATTAAAACAATCTTAAACCACACAACTAAACATTGTGAACTGTTAAGTGCCAAAAATGACAAAAAATAAAATTCAGTTACTGAAAAGCTCATATTACAGGAATCACACTGTGAAACAAACATCACTGAATGCAACCAGTATTTGTTCAAATGCACAGTTTCAGGAATGAGAGGAAGCCTTTAGAGCTGCCTGAAGGCTCCTCTAAATCACCAGCATTCAACAAAACCATATTTTTAGAATATGTACCTCACATACATGCTTTGGGTGCTTAGGTTGAGAGAGGTAAAATTCTGATCCTATACACTTTGGTGCACTTTCTCCCCCCTCCCCTTATACTCTTTATGGAAAATTTAAAATTCATATTCCTTTTAAAACAATTTTAGGATTTTGAAAAGATGGTTTATTACTAGATAAAATTCTGTTTCTGAAGGGCAAATAGAAATATGACAAAGAAATATGGTTGTTTATAAAAGTATTTCAGTCTTTTATATACAAATTAATGCCCCTTCCACCTCATCCTACCACCAAAATTATCTGCCTTAGAAAGCTTTAAGGCTTTATCCTTACTCTAACCTATTTTTGCTTCTGATTAATTTTTTGAATGCCACTTTCAGAATGCTTTCACTTTAAAAAAATATACATATCTTTCATAGTGGAAAATCTTTGTCTTTTGGTAAATTTGATTTTTGGATGCAGCCAAAAGTGTAATTTGAAGTCATGCTGATTGAATGAGTGATGCCATGTTTGTTTGTTTTTAATTTAAAAAATGAGAGCTCTATAGGTAACAAGATAGGTTTTCCTATGTGGCTTATAACTAACTGAAAATGATTTCAAAAAGGAATTCTAAAATTATTTTGGAAAGTGGCTGCATTGTTGGAATAAGCATAGAGCTTTACAAGAGGATCATACCTGCCTATATTTGGAAGTTTGGGTATGTTTGTTAAAAGAATAATGTATTATTGCTTTATAGACATGGCTTGTTTAAAATAATATGTTTTTTAGAAAGAGAAAATAGGCGTGGGATTATTATATGTAATAGGATATTAACAACATAGGCATAAAGTCAGAGTGGTTCATCAGTCAAGCTGAAAATATCTTCTTCAGAAATGTGCAAAGCAAATATGATAAAGTAATTCAAAAGCACAAGTCAAGATTTGTGTGTGAAATTTCTCACATTAAATGCCACTATACACAGAATCATTTACTCAAAAATTAAACGTTTTGCATTTTCTCTCTCTTTGTTTACTAGCCTCCATCCTTCCCCTCTTTTCTTTAATATGTCACAGCCTTGGTTGAATAAGTAATTTAAATTAGATATGAAACAAAGTGAGCCATCATCTGAAAATTTCATTGTGAAATAGCCAGCAACATTTCCTTATTTTTAAATGTTTACTAATATTTAATTATTTGTGTGACAAGAGGTTGTACATCATTGTAATTGAGGATGAAAATACATGAATCATGTCAGAGTTAAAGATGTTTTAATTATTCCCCTTAAGGCATCATCACAATCAGAAGTTTATGGATTATCTCTGTATATTTTCCACATTCACTGTAGTACAAAGTAGATGAGATAATCTCTCCCCTCTAGGCACTTATCATAAGAAATATACAGACAACACAACTAACATTTATATTTACCTGTTAAAGGCAAAAAAATGCATTTTGTGGCATTGTGAGAAAAATGAAGTCTTGTCTGGAATTTAGGGACAATTGATACAGTCTTCCAATTACAAAAGATACCATAGAATAGGAATTCAGCCACTGTGAGATCTTAGATGATTGGGATGAGCAAGTTGCATAATAGGGAATTGCCTGAGAAGAAGAATTGAAAAAAGTTATGCTAAAAGTAAAAATGACATAGAATAAATCTTCCCAGTCATGAAAAGAAAATTAGAAATGACAAGGTGAGGGCATGCAGGATTTTGAGGCAGAAAACAAAGCCCTACCCTATCTCTCCAGTGGTAGAAAGATGGAGAGCATAAATTCCAGGTGAGTGTGGCCAAGAGGTTGAGGGCTTCCTTCCACGCAGACTCATAGAGTGAAGGCTCTACCTCAAGCACAGCACACTGAAAATATGGGGACCCTAATTTCCCTTGCCCCAGCTCATTTGTAGGGCAGAGGTTCCACACCAGGAGAGGCAAGCTCCTAAGGCAGAGGTGTTTATCAGAAGCATGCCACTGTCCTGTTGCCAGCTCAGAGCTGTGGCTCAGAGATTTTGCCTAGGTAGAGAGATGGGCCAAAAAAGAGAGGCAAAACTTTCCCCAAAGGGACTAACTTTATTTAAAACAAAGAGTGGGGAAATTCAAGCCTAAGGACATTCTCAAACAAACAAACAAAAAAAAGTTTTGGTGGTAAGCAATTAAGAAGATGTTAGTAGCTTCATGACAGATGCAAGCTAAACTAGAGATCATCTAATTTACTACAGAGAACCAGAGAAAGAGACAGCTAGTAAAAATCCTCCTGGGGTCAGAACAAACTTCAAACACTAACCTCAGAATCTATCCCTGCAACTGTAATAGACTGTGGAGCAATTTATGTGCCAGGGCATTATTGAAAACAATAGAGAATCAGCCATCAGTTGGAAAAACAGTCAAAGAGGGCTCTGCTAAAACCATTGTAATTCTAGGATGACTGCTCATTCCCAAGGCTGTACCCTCTAATGAGCAACATCAAAGGCTTTACATTAAGGGGGAAATAGTAGGTTTCACTAAAATAATCCATTCAGTCACTAAACAAATAACCAAGCAAAAAACAACAAGTCCTGGGGTGGGGATTGGGGAGAACCAGTATCCAGTTGCTTCAGGAGGGCTTTCCTTACCTGTTGCTTTCCCTAGTTCTCTCTAAAATGCCCAGGTTTCAACAACAACAAAATATGAGATATACAAAGAAACAAGAAAGTGGGAACCATACTGAGGAGAAAAGAAACAGGCAACAGAAACTGCCTGTGAGAGGGACCAGATGTAAGATTTAACAAAGACTTCAAAGTAGTGATTATAAATATATTCAAAGGATGAAAGGAAACCACATTTAAAGAACCAAAGGAAGGCATGGTGACAATGTCTCATCAAATAGAGAATATCAATAAATAAACAGAAATTATTTAAAAAGAAACAAATGGAAATTCTGGACTTGAAAAGTACAGTAACTGGAATAAAAAAATCTCATTAGAGGGGCTCAACAGTAAATTTGAACTGGCAGAAGAAAGAATTAGCAATCTTAAAGATAGATCAAAAGAAAAATATATATATATATATAAATGGTAGATCAATAGAGATTATGTAAACTGAGGAACTGACAGGAAAAAAGATTTTTTAAAAAATGAACAGAGGCTCAAAGAGCAGTGGGATACCATTAAGCACACCAACATATGCACAATGGTCATACCAGAAGAGAGGAGAAAGAAAGGATCAGTAAAAATATTTGAAGAAATAATGGCTGAAAATATCCCCAATTTATTGAAAAACAGCCATCTACACATCTGAGAAGTTCAATAAATCCTAAATAGGATAAAGAGAAAGAGATCCATACACAGACAATCATGGTGAAAAATGATGAAAGACAAAGGCAATAAGAAAATCCTGAGAGCAGCAAGAGAAAAATGACTCTTTACATACAAGGGACCCCCAGTAAGATTAACAACTGACTTCTCATCAGAAGTAATGGCAGCCAGAAGGCAATGGGATGACATATTCATAGGGATGGGGTAAAAGCCTGTCAACCAAGAATTCTATATCCAGCAAAACTGTCTTTCAACAAGTATATATTGAAAGTCTCTTGCCCACAACTGACCCTGTCCATGCTGTTCTCACCTCTCTTAGGCAACAGTTTTTATTAGTTTCTTGTGGCTTTATACAAAGTCATATTTAAAAAATTTTCTCCATTTGTTCACAAAGTTGGCAAACTATACACTGCTCTGATCTTTACCTTTTTCACCTAACAATATATTCTGGAGATTTTTCCGTATTGTACATTGCAAGCTTCTTTCTTTCTCTCTCTCTCCCTTTCTTTCTTTCTTTCTTTTTCTTTCTTTCTTTCTTTCTTTCTTTCTTTCTTTCTTTCTTTCTTTCTTTCTTTCTTTCTTTCTTTCTTTCTTTCTCTCTCTCTCTCTCTCTTTCTTTCTTTCTTTCTTTCTCTCTCTGTCTCTTTCTTTCCTTCCTTCCTTTCTTTCTTTCATCTTTCTTTTCTTTCTTTCCTTTCTTTCTTTCTACCAGTCTCTGTTAATGGACACTGGTTATCGTCAATCTTTTATTAGTAGTAAGAGGCTTTTTCTGAAAATGTTTAGCTTTTTTATCAGGAAGGGAAGCCCTTTGCAGCAATTCCTGGATTATACCTCAGTGGTCAGAACTATTGTATTAGTCAGAGTTCTCTAGGGAAACATAACCAACAGGAGATATCTGTAAATACTATGAGATTTTTAAAAATTCTCTCATGTGACTATGGGGATGCACAAGTCCAAATTGCACAAGCAGGCTGAAAACCAGGTGCTCTGATGAAGGTCCTTGATGAGTTCCCAGGGGACATTGGCTGCTTGAAATAGAGCTGGAAATTCTCTTGGAATGCTGAAATCTCTTCCCCTTTTAAAGCATTCAACCGATTGGATAAGACATCACTCACTGCTGATGGCAATCTCCTTGATTGATTGTAGAGGTAATCAGCCATCTATGTAATCAACTCATTGATGATTAAAGTCCATTTAACTGGGCACCATTACTTGGCCAAGTTGACACATTAGCCTAACCATCACAGTCCACCCCTTGTCAACTTGGCAGCCATACACATCACATTAAACCATACTTAGTCTCTAGATAAAAACAATAACAGACACACACACATATATATTTCTGCCTAACAATATTCAACTGTCCTGCATTCAACCAGAAACACACTA
Source organism: Chaetophractus vellerosus (assembly GCA_004027955.1). Lineage (NCBI taxonomy): Eukaryota > Metazoa > Chordata > Mammalia > Cingulata > Chlamyphoridae > Chaetophractus > Chaetophractus vellerosus. The sequence continues at coordinate 8,944 of PVKH010018113.1, read as the reverse complement.
ATTCCCTCCAGAATAGGGTGCAAGTCCTTGGGTAATATTCACTCCTGAACTTGACATCCTTAAATATTACAACATGAAGCTAATACAACTTATGTCATATGATAAGGGGAAAAGTTAAGGAAGAAAATAAAAATATTTGTTTTATGTACATATACAATCATACTCATAGCAAAACAAGACAGACATATTCATGACCATTACAGTGCTCATTTCTGTAACTGGTCACATGGTCAAAGTTAATATTTACCAATACCTCCTTTCACTGCCCATTCCATGTTCCCTTTACCCTCAGCAAGCACCTCAGCTGGTCTTTTAACATCTAAGATTTTGGAGTTTCCAGGTGGTCCTTTACATGTCCTCAGAAGAATGCCTATTACTATGGTCTCTGTGTCATTCTGCCAGGAACCATTGATAGTTCAAATGGTACTGCCAAGAAGAGTAGCTAGGGAGGGAGCAGAGACTATGTTCACCCTGAGCACATTCTTCAAGCATGGCACCTTTTCAACATTTTGAAAAATAAAATATATGAATTTGAAAGTTATTAAGACTGATGAAAAGACACAAAGTAGCTTTTACCAATAAGGGTATTACTGCTTTATAAAGGGCATTTTGAAAAAATTTGATTGTCACAATGTTACTAGAATTTTGTGAGTGGGGACCTGAAAAGAATGGGAGAATTCTATTGAATGCAGAATTGACCCACATCTCATACAACTTTCAAATGTCCCACTAGACATTGAAAGAGCTGAAAACTTTGTGAATAATTATGTAAACTCATAACTTTATTCCATTCTGCATAGAAGCATAGTGTTCTAAACATGAATCTAACATACAATGGAGTTTCTAGAAATGCAAGTGCTTTATAAATTGAAAAATTATATTTGTTTTTGTATATAATTTTATCAAGCAGTGTTCACCAATTTGGAAAAATACATCAGAATTTGCTACATTTCTTGAGGTAATGGATTGTGAAGAAAACACTCTTGTATGAATCTGTATTTGTAGCTATTGCAATCACTGTGACTCTACATTTGAATGTAAGCATTTAACTACCTCACTTTTTAATTCTGCAATAAAAGAAGAGCTACAGATACATTCAACATGGATAAATGCTACAGTTTTCCCAAAAGAAAAATCTAGATAAAAAAGTGTACATATTATAGATTCCATTTATATGAAGTTCTAGAACAGATCAAAGAAAGTACAGTTTCTAATTCTCTGTTGAGATTTCCCATCTGTTAACATATTATGCACATCTTTCCCTTTAAGTCTTTGAACATATTAGTAATAACTATCTTTGTCTTCTATTTCCAACATCTGGATTATATTAGGGTCTGTATTTATTTACTGCTTTTCCTTTTTTTTTTTTTTACCTTGATTATGGGTCAGAATTAATTTGTTTTTTTCTTGTCTGGTTTTCTTTTATTAAATGTTTGACATTGTGAACATTGTAGAGAATCTGGATTTTGTGTCTAAATCCTTTCAGGCTTGGTTTTATTCTTTGTTCAAGCCATTATATTTTAATGTCTTTTTAGTCCTAGATGTAGCTTTTATTTGATGGCCTGGTTTATACTCTCAAGGTATAGCCTTTCTGTGGTCTTACATGAATAACTGAGATGCTCATTGAGATCCCTTCGCTCTCCTTGAACTAGAACTACAATATCATCCAGTCCAGAGCAATTTTAGGTATCTCTGTTCATCACTCAGTCCTACAGTATCCACTTTCTCCTAGGCTCCATGATATTTTGTCCTACACATAGGCAGCCCAGCCCTATAAAGGCATAACTTAGAGATATTGAACATTCATTTCCAGACTACCACAATAAAACAAATATTGCAATAAAGTGAGTCACATGAACTTTTTGGTTTTGCAGTGCATATAAAAATTATATTTACACTGAACTGTAGTCTACTAGGTGTGCAATGTCATAATGTCTAAAAAACATGCACATACTTTAAAATGTGGCACAGAGACACAAAATGAGCACACACTGTTGGGGAAATGGCACCCATAGACTTGCTCGACGTGGGTTGCCACAAACCTTCAATTTGTGAAAATCACAATATCTGCAAGGCACAATAAATCAAAGCACAATAAAAGGAGATATGTCTGTACCAAGAATCTATGAGGGACCCTCCATGCAGACTTCTGTCTCCTTCTATCACATAGCTCCCTCTTTTCGGATACCTTGGCCCACAAATTCCAGCTATGGCTGCCCCGAGCTTTGAGCTCTACCTTCTCAGTGCAGCAAGACTACCTTTCTCTACTTGGGCTCCACCTCCTAGTGCCAATGTCTGAAAAGTGGCCCTAGGAATAAAGATGGAGTAATTTATATAATGCATATAAAACACTTCACATGATGTCTACCTAGAGGAAATGGTCAATAAATGCTGATGTTTATTATGAAAATCTGTATTTACTGATATGAAATTACATTCATAATGCTTTATTAAAGAAAAATCGTGTTTATAAAATAGTTTGCTAGGAGTGACCTCATTTATGTAAAACAAACTTGCATTGAAACAAATCTAGAAGGATATCTACCAAATAATAATATTATTACCAAATAATATTTTTATCAAGCAATGTAATTATTGGTGCTCTTCAGTTGTTAAAAATTCACCTTATTGTACTTTTTATAATAAGCATAGTATTACTTTAAAAAATAATGTTGAAAACACACCACAAAAGAGCATTCTGAGAGGTCTATGTTACAGAAGGGAAGGTCAACTCCCTCCACTTGGGCTTGGATGGAATGGAATAATTTACCTATTTACTGGATGCTATGGGCCCTGGGATTTTCATGCCTGTTGTCTGGACGTACTGCCTTTTCTGTCCAATAAATAGCCTGGGCCCCTGAAAATATACCAGACCACAGCAACATTTCTGAATTGTGCATTTAACTAGTTAAAAAAAAAACAAAAACTAGAGAACATTCTGTTAAGGCCCAAGTCAGTACTATCTTTTTATTTCGAACCATATGGTTATGTTTCCCCTCCTCCTTGGATTCAGATTGTTTTTACATTGAATATCATGTTTTATCCTCTCTATAAACGAGTGAAACAACAGAGGGCAATCTTGTATTACCACGCCCTTGGTCCTGGTGGTTCCTTCTTCACCTGGGTAGTATCACCGGTTAAGAAAGCACAAGGCCCCAGATTCTAACCTGTGTCATCCTATTCAACCACAAAGTTGAGCTGGCTAGCCTATTTCTCCCAAAGCATGGGGCTTTGTTGGATAAGGCCACTTTTCCTCTCAGAGGAATATGTTCTCTGGTCAAAAGTAGAAAAATAAATCCACTAGCTTCAGACAAAACATACATATGCCTAAGTTAATATGTCCAAAGGTCCAACTACATGGACCGGTTTAAAAGTAAACAAATGTCAGTCAAGCTATTGCTCTCTCTGAAGAACCCAATGAATCGGAGTGGAAAATAGTTTAACGCTGCTTTACCTTTAGCTACCAGGACTACAGACCAAAGAAGAGGTGGCACCTTGCTCACTGCTTCCTGGGGATCAATAAGTTCCTGCTGATTCGTGGAGGTCAGGGGTCCATAGGCAAGTGTTTATTTTCTTGGTAGCTCTACTATACATGCTCCCATTGTGAAGAGGGGGAATTAAAGCGGCATTTCACCTTCAATAAGAAAGCCTGAAATACTACTACTTCCCCACAAGGAGGCTCTGCTATCAAGTACAACAACTTTCAAGGAGGGAAAATCTTCAACCATTTTTAAAAGCAGCATATTGTGGTGCATTAAACTTACATAATCCTTAAAGGTTTTCAAATTTTTATTGATTACAGTTTGTCTCCCGTTATCATATAAAAACATAATTATCATCTTACTGCTATGCAAAGCTAAGGCAAAGAGATCATATGTTAAATCCATAATCTAAACTAAGCTGAGTATACAGAACAATACAGAGTTTCTTTTTTTCAGGAGAAGGAAGGTGGAAGGTTGGTAATTATAATAAAAAGTAGTTTCCCTATGCCTCAATTATAGCATTTAACCCAAGAGTTGTTACATAGAGTCAATTTTGGTTTTTCAAGTCAAAGAAGAGAGAAGATTAAATTTTGGCTAAAATGTTTTGCCTTTATAAGGCAAAAAATTATTACCTGTTTAATAGTTCTTCGCCTAATCAATAACACATATAATCATTGCATTATTTTAATATCACTTTTTAAAAATTGAAACAGTGAATACTTCTTATTGGTTGATGCTCTATTTTAAAATATTGGCAGTACTATTTCTAAGTGGGCACAAATTTTATTTGAAGTATTTAAACAGGAAATGTAGATTAAATGTACACATAAATAATTGTGTTTAAAGCTCTTTCAATGTATATTAAAACTAGATTTTTCATTTGTCTCCTCATTCTCAAAAAAGAACTAGAATAAATATAACTTTACAGCTATCAATGCTCAGTGAACTTTATGTTTAAATAATTGGTTTCACAATATATACTGTGTGAATAGAAGATGTCAGGACTACTGAAAAGTAAAGCAAATATCTTACATAAGAAAACAGAATTAAGTTTGTAATTTGGGAGTTTTAGTCTCCTGAGATTTTTTTTTCTTCTTCTTTAGAATAAGTGCCTGCATTATAGGCTTTGCTTATATTATTTCATGTTTATGGCTAGCTATTACTATTCCATTCCACAGATGAAAAAAACCGAGACTCAAAGAGGTGAAATCACTTGTCCAAGATCACACAGCAAAACAACAGCAGAACTGCGATTGGAACCCAGAGCAGATGTGGATGAGGGGAGTGGTAGGTGGGATGGAGATTTGTGAGTCTGAGAGGGAGGAGGAGGCTGGATAAAATGACTGGGAGTTCACAGAAGGAATTCTCTAAATCCATTAGCGCATCTCTATTTTTTCCAGTTAGGTTGAATTTAAGGATCAACATTATGCTTGAAATGTAAGTGTGAAGTTGGCTATTTGTGATCTATTTTTAAATGATTATGGGGCATCTAAGCAACCAGCTCCTAAAGGTCTAGTTACTTTTCATAAAGGTCCAGACCGCACCTAGCTAGCCTCTCTAATGGATAAGACCTAGTGGCCATCTCTGCATGGCAGCCTGAGGCAGATAATCATGAACTCTCTAAGATTCACCGATCTCCCTTGTAGACCTGGAAGAACTCAGTTTCCTTGGGGGTGTTCAGGCTGCCTGAAAACTCCACCTCCTTCTCTGCCAGCATACCACACCCTTTTTCCTTTCATGCTGGGAAACATCTCCCTTCCTCCCCACAGAAAGGGAGCAGATTACATTAAAGCTCACTTTGGTAGCCCTTAACTTGTATACAGATTCACTTCTTTAGAGGAAAGAGAAAGTTCTCCTAGTTCTGTCTTTGGACAGTTTTATTAAGGCTAATACAGATAGATCACCCACCAGAAAGACTATCTCTGGGAGCTGGGAACAGTGCAACTCTCTTTAGAAATTGTACACAATAAGACAAGAGCAGGATGGGCTATTTTTCAGTTGTGGGTTTCTTGGCTTAATTACAATGTGACACCCATGCAACTTTGTTCTCATGACAGAACCCCCTCTACACGTTAAACAAAGTCATTCAGGGTTTGTTTCCTGAATTTGGTAAAAGTGTAAAACAGCTGAGGAGGAATGGACTATGGAAATATACCACTGCCTCAAAAAATATTTTCCAATTTAAATTTATTTTTCCTTTTCCTTCTTTAATTGGTGTATTTTTATTATTACTTCATGTCTACATGTTTTAAAAGAGATGCTAAAAACACATTTATTCATTTCATGTAGTCTATTTGATCTTCCTGTTTGCAAAAATTTTCCTGAGAAATGTGTAGAGGGAAAAAAGTCAAAGTCAATAGTGAATTTCATTTTAAATCCATCATTGGGACAGATGCAAGATGAAAATAATCTGAAACTAAACACTGAATGTTGGATTTAGCATGAAGTAGATAACCTGACAGCCAATCAAAAAAAATCAAATACTCTTTTGTTCCAAGGCATTTAGTCAATAGTAAAGGTGAACTTGAGGTCAATACTGTCAAATAAATTCTAAATAGCTTCCAGATTGGTTCTTTGTCTTTGGTGCCAAAAAGTCATCACAACTTTGTGTATCTCACTTAGCTTAAAATGATCAAACTGCAGGTGTGATAGTCAAAATATATAACCACTATGGCATGATCACTAACACTGGTTCTACACCTTCCAATGTATTCTTCTGATGCATCCTGGCTGGAAAAATATCTACCCTGATTGTGGGGAAACTGGTCTGTATTCAGCATGGAATGAAGTTCCCCACTGGGTCCATTAAAAATTGAGCTACTCCTTTGGAAGAAAGAGTTAGTGTTTTTGTTTCCTTGGCTGTCACAGCAAATACTATGCAATGGGTTGGCTTAAACAACAGGAATATATCAGCTCACAGTTTGTTTGTTTTTCATTTGTTTTATTGTTGTTGTTGTTTTATTAGAGAAATTGTGAGCTTACAAAACAGTCCTGCATAATGTGGAAAATTCCCTTATATCACCTGTAATGGTTTGACAGTTTTATCTAATTGTGAATTCCAAAGATATAAATTGGATCATGCTTGTAAACTGATCTGTTAATCTGGGCATGATTAGGTTATGATTAGGGCTTTAACTGGGCCACATCAGTAGGGCATTGAGCTCCGCCTCTCAGTGGGTGTGGTCTCAAGTTTAAAAGGCAAGGCAAAACGCAGAGGGAGGGGAACCAGCTGTGGATCAATTGGTTGGGCTCTGGTTTACCACATGGGAGGCCCCGGATTCCTGGGGCCTCCTGGCGAAGGCAAGCCACCGCGCAGTGAGCTGACTCAGCGGGATGGTGCAGCGGTGGGGAGACAAGCAGACACAGAAAAATGCAAAGCAAATGAGCACAAGCAGCAAGGGGGCGGATATATAAATAAATAAATAAATAAATCTTTAAAAAAAAAAAGGCAGAGGGAGCAGATTTGAGAAGCAGATTTTTGAGAAGCAGTTCTGATGTTGGAGAGGACTGTTTGCCTGATAGTCTACAGCTGACCCTGTGGAGGAAGTGCTAAACCCGGAGAGAAACGCAGCCCCAGCAGGAGAAGAACCCAAAGGCCTGAGCCCTGGCAGACGTCGGCAGCTGTCTTGCTCCAACACGTGGACTTTGGTGAGGGAAGAAATTTATGCTTTGTGGCCTGGTAACTGTAAGCTTCTACCCCAAATAAATACCCTTTATAAAGACCAACCAACTATTGGTATATATTGCGAAGGCACCCCTTTGGCTGACTAATACACCATCCCACTGCCAACACCTTGCAGTGCTGTGGAATATTTTTTACAGATTATGAAAGAACATCATCAAAATATTACTACAAACTATGGTCCATAGCTTACATTTGGTATATTTTTTCCATACAACCCCCTATTATTAACACCATGTATTAATATTGTACATTTGTTATTGTTCATGAGAGAACACGCTCGTATTTGTAGTGTTAACCACAGCCCATCATCCCCCACATAGCTCACTGTGTTATACAGTCCCGTGCTTTGTACCATCCATTCAAAGTGTACACTCAGTGACTCTCACTTTCACCACAGAGTTGTGCAGTCATCGTCTCAGTAAATTTTTGAACATTTTCTTTAGTCCAAAAAATAATTCCATAATGCCTATCCTTGATCGTTAGTGTTGATAAAGTAACTTCTTTGACATTGATGAAAGAATATTACAATATTGCTGTCAACTAGAGTCCACCAATTATATTAATTGTATTTTCCCCATGCATCACCATATTATTACCACCTTGTAATGGTGACATACATCTGTTCCGGTTCATAGAACATTCTTGTATTTGTACTATGAACCACAATCCTCATCCACCGCTAGGTTCACTATGTTATTCAGTCCCTAGATTATTCTCTAGCTTTTTTTCTATTGATATATACATCCCTTGACTACCACTCTCAGCCATAATCACATTTATAAACCAGCCGTGTTAGTTGTATTCACTACAATGTGTTATCATCAACTCTATCCGTTTCCACATTTTTACAGTCAAGCTAATTAAAAATTCTGCATACATTAAACATCAGTACCCCTTCTCAGCCCTGATCATATCTCCTAGATTTTCTCCTATATTCTGGATTTTAACTCCATGTGTTTATTCTTCGTATTTAGTTCATGTTAGTGAGACCATACAATATTTGTCCTTTTGTGTATAGCTTATTTCACTAAGCATAATGTTCTCAAGAATTATCCATGTTGTCATATGTGTCCCAATTTCATTTCTTCTTACTGCTGCATAGTATGTCATCATATGTATATACCACATTTTGTTTACTCATTCATTGGTTGATGGACACTTGGATTGTTTCAATCTTTTGGTGATTGTGAATAATGCCACTATGAACATCAATATACAAATGTCTGTTCACATCCCTGTTTTAAGTTCATTTGGATATATTCCTTGTAGAGGGATTGCTGGAGCATATGGCAATTCTGTATTTTAGGACAGTTTTGAGGCTAACAGAAAGCTCAAATCAAGACATCACCAAGGTGATACTTTTCTTCTTGAAGACTGTGGCATTCTGGGATTGGCTGCTGGTGATCCTTGGTTCATGGCTTCTCTGTCACATGGCAATACACATGGCATTCTCTCCTGGCATCTCCCTTCTCTTCCAGATTCCATTGATGTGCAGCTTTTGGCTACTTCCTCTTTAGCTTTCTCTCTGTCTGAATTTCATTCTGCATTAAAAGGACTTTGGTAATAGAATTATGACCTATCCTCTTTGAGTCGGACCACACCTTAACTGAAGTAACCTCTTCAGAAGGTACTACTTTCAGTGGATCACACCTACAGGAATGGATTAAGTTTAAGAACATGTTTTTCTGGTCAGCTCCAAACTACTACAGTTAGTATGACCACCTTTGTCCTCAATTAGCACAGTTCTAACATGGGAAAATGGGAATAGACATCATTC
>PVKH010018112.1:0-15220 GCA_004027955.1 Chaetophractus vellerosus | reverse complement strand
AGGTTTCATGTTAAGTTATTAGAGCTTTCTTGATTAAAAAAAAAAACAAAAACCTCCCCCTTTGAACCCCTCCCCCCCCAATATATCTTAATGACTTCTGTATCTTGAGCTCCCTGTGCAATGCGAAGAAGGTATTGCCGTCAGAACCGTGTACCTGATGATAAAAGCCTCTGGTAAGCAATAAAAAGTTGTCCTTAATCTAAAAGTATCTGCAACTTGGTTTTTTTGCTCATGAAGAGGTGTAAGTTCCTGGCTGTCTCTTAGGAACTGCTGTTTCAACTTAAGGAAAGCTATATAATCCTAAAATATTCTCACTGAAAATAAAACATGAAGAAAGGGGGATTTCAGTGTGACTGAGGGATATAGTTTTTAAACATGGAAGAATGTTTCATTTATATTTTCTCACTGGTGAACCTGGGACCTGCCAAACTTGTAAACTCTGATCTTAATGGAACTCTTTGTGAGGGCAGGCACAGACACATATTTAAGTAACATGTCTTTTTAGCCCACTGATTTTGTTCAAATTTAACAGAGCAAAAGGATTCTCTCAAGGCAACATTTGTGTTTAAAATTTTGCAGTAGGGTTGGCTGCTTTATGGTGTCACAGTCCGATTAGAGGGGAAGCATTTACTCACGTGTAAGTATAGAAATGGGAGGGAAGATAAAAAATGAAGGAACAGTTTGTGAAGAAAGCAAGAACTTAGGGCCTGGCTTCAAAAAAAGATACACATGAAAAAGCACTCATCCTAATCTTCATCTGATTTTGCTTAATTCTCCTAAACTGTGAGAGCTCCTTAAGTTTACAACTATTTATGTTCATAATATCGGTCCAATAATAAGCACTTATTCTTTTTCCAACCTGCTTAACATGAGGACACAGCAGTGGCTTTGCTGGGTAGAAAGCTTGTGATAAAATTCAGTCTAGGGTCAGAATATTTCCATTTGTAGTCTAGTAATTAAAGATTAAACAAATTACAGAACAATAGGGTTTTTATTGCTTCATCTTAAAAATTTCTAATTCTGTTCATGGTAAAAATTGATGGCAAATCAATTTGGAAGGTAACATAGGAAACTGAATGAAGTACTGTGGTTGGGCTGCTAGTCCATGCCTCAAAAGCTTATTTAACCCAGTTTAATTAAATAATAGTACTTTGGAGAAAAGACCTTCCTGAACACTTTCAGGTTATATCTCCCTGCAACTGTCCCAGAAACCTGAGGCTACAGGTAACCTACCATGGGCTCTTGAAGGAATTTTGGTTTCAAGGGGTCTGAACTTATGGAGTAAGAAAGAAAAGGCACAATATGCTTTTAATTAAGAACATTCCTGCTGTTAACTAGATCCTGTCTTACTGAAACTATTTCATTAGACTGTCCCAAGTTGCTTGTGTTAAATCATTTTTTTGGTACCGGGGCCAGGGATTGAACTAAGGACCTTGTATATGGGAAGCTGGCACTCAACCACTGAGCCACATCAGCTCCCAGCTAGTTTTTTTTCATTTATTTGCTAGTTTTTTGTTTGTTTGTTTTTAGGGGGCACTGGGAACCGAACCCAGGACCTCCCATGTGGGAAGCAGGCACTTAGCCCCTTGAGCCACATCTGTTCCCCATTGTGTTAAATCTTGATATTATTTCTCACACTGTTCTCTTCAAAGATTTGGAGATTGTTGGGCTTTATGACTTATCTGGGGTGCCTCCTGGTGGTTAAAAAAGATTATTCCATGAAGCCTTTGGGAAAGCAAGGGAATAAACTTGATGGGCATAAGTTATTTTCCAATCCTCTATTCAACAGAAAAAGTAAAAGAGCATGTTCAAGATCAGACCTGAAAATAAAAAGAAAAAAAAAGTATCAGACCTAGAAGCAGCTGTATGTTTACTTCTCTTGGCTAGATTTGTGTGCAGCTGAATATCTGAAGAACAGAATGCTTTCTCTACAAATGATGTTTTGTGTGGGGGCAGGGAGGGAGCAGAGAGGGGAAGTACTCCCAAATACTAATGAAAAGGTCAGATATAACTGATTTGTCAGAAATGTTCCTATGGCTTTGGCTCTGCAAGGAGCTAGAGGGTAACTCTTCATTCTTTCAAAATGATGAGAAATCTGATCGTATATCCCCACTGTTGAGGTATTAGACATTCATATCTGCCCCCATACCTCTCCCAATATTTCTTTTCTCCTATGTTGTTAGAAATAACTACTTGTGTGTATCCTCTGTACTCTCTCCATACCTAGATTTTCAGCTTTCTAATTTACTCATTCTGGTGTTCCTGAAGAAGGTAAATTGGGCTTGAACATTACTGCCTAAAGCAGCACAGTGGCCTAGAGTAGCTAGAGAAGAAAATGTTAAGCCACATGCTTGGCTTAAGCCCACATGCTTGTGTATACAGAGCTTATTTTCATCCTTCAGGTAGTTCATACATTTTCAACTGAAAAAGAAAGATACTGTATTAAATGTTCTCCTGAACATTCTGGGAGATAAGCATCCTAATTTACATTAGTAAATTGAGGGTTAAGTTGTCCAGTGCCACATAGCTGAGGATTTTTTAAAATAGGTTTCAACTGTTAACTCATCTGAAACCTTCATTACCTTTCCTACTTAATACCTGTCATGAGGTTTTCTCTAACAAATGTCACTTCTGAAGCCTCCAAAATTGAGATTAGCCTTATATAATGTCTCCTACACCTAGGTTATTAAATAATGCTTTGAGTTTTGACCACTAGATGGTGCTTTTAGGGAAAAAAAATAGGCAATTTAAAAAATTTCTGGGAGCAATTGAAATGTTGGGGCTTACTGCATGGGAATGAGCAGTTGAACACTCATCTCTTGTTGCTATAACAAAAAATACTGTTCACAGTTTTAAAAGTTAACATCAGAGAGTAGATATGGCTCAGGCAGTTGGGTGCCTGCCTCCCACATGGGAGGTCCCAGGTTCATTCCCAGTGCCTGCTAAAGAAGACAATGAGCAGACTGAGCAAAAACAATCAGGGAGCGGATGTGGCTTAAGCAGTTTGGCACCCATCTCCTATATGGGAGGTCCCAGGTTCGGGTTCCCCATGCCACCTAAAGAAACGAGCAGATGAGCAAAAAAAATGGAACAGACAGACAAGGGAGCCATCTCAAGGGGGTGAGGGGAGGAGTTAACATCACTTAAGTTATAGGAGACCTGTCTGCATGTAGGCCTGAGAGAACTTTAGCAAGATCAGCCACAGAATGGGCAGATGGATGCTGGTATCAAGTTACAGTTAAGTCCATCTTTCTAGAATTCTCCCTCTGTTCCCTATGTGCATACTCATTTGTTCTTTTGGTGGGACAGAGACCACTCTGGTTAAAGCATCTGCCTCCCTTGATCTGGGTACCATGATTCTGAAACTAGGTTCCATAGTAGACTGAAAGACCATTCTACTCACAGCAGTGCAGGAAACTGATTTGGGGCAGATGTGAAATCTTCATTGGTACCTCATAAGATGTCCCACTGAGAGTCAGAAGATTCCATTTACATGCAGCTATTAGTCAGGAATAGATGGCAAGAGCAGTGAGTGGATAACTAGTCTTACAACTAGCCTTCTCAAATGAAGTCTCACCAGCCCTGGGTATGCCAGTTGCTTGATAAAGACATTGGTCTGAATGCCAGACTATTAGTCACAAGACCCAGCTACTAGGACCTTGAATTTAAACAAGGATCTTAGAAGTGAGCCACACTGCCATGACTCAGTTGTAAGATGAGAGTCATCTGCAAAGCAGAAGGTTTTGTGTAGAAGTGTCACTTAAATACAGTAAAAATTGTGTACTTAGTATTTTCAGATATTCCTGTTTACCCATAATCAGGGCCAATGACAGGGAAAAACCATTTAGAATAATTGAGAAGTTTCGTTTTATACTTAATAGTTGTGGGGGGGGAAGTTTGGTGAAACATGCTGGGAGTATGACCACTGTTTATCTGCCCCAGCTCAATACATTACTGAGGAAGACCATGTCTCCTTTATATGTGTACTATGCCAAACACAAGTAGACTGTTCTAGACTGCACTTGTAGCAAGCAGAAACTTCATCTGAAATAATGCAATTTTTTTAAAAGACTGGAAGAAAAGACCCAATAGGCTCAGACAGCTCAATTCTCTTTGCTTTCCTTTTCCCCAATATAGTTTAGGATAAGCAAATAATTTTTATTATCGTTGATTCCTGGGATGATTTCACATACTTTATTTGGTCAGCCAGGAGAATGAGAACCAGCCAGTTTTATCAACACTTGAGAAAACTACCTGAGGCAAATTGCTTAATGGCAATCTTTTAGGAGTCTGGAGAGAGATGACAGTGCACTTGACCAGTGGTTTCATGACCAGCTCCCTCTGGGTAACTGAACAAATGCCAACCTACTTATAATAGCCTCTGTCCCCCGTGCCCATCAAGGTGATCACTTTTTTTTAAAAAATTTCTTTAAGGTGATTACTATTAAACTTCCTAAACCTGGTGACTAAAGGAAAAAAAGAACATGTAGTAGTAATAAGATTACTCAGTTCTCTATTTAAATTTTTAAAACTGCCTAATTTTTAAATATTGCTTAAAAAATATTTTTACAACCTGATGTAGAATTTTTTCTTTTAAAAATGCTTGGTTGGGGAGTGGTTGTAGCTCAGTTGTTGAGCACTTGCTTCACATGTACAAGGTCCCTGGTTCATTCCCCGCTACTTCCTTTAAAGAAAAAAATGTATGCTACGGTAAAGCTAATATTAAAATATTTAAGGACTTTAAGAATAAAGCTGTCATAGTTATAAGATTGCCCACACAATAAGATCTACATGTTCAGTTTACAGAACTGATATGTCATGCTCTGGCATGAGTTGAGTTGGTACCACCCTCCACAAACAATGGTCATGTGACTAGCAGATTTCTATCCTTATGGATTATAATGTAGTATAAAGGGGATGCTTGGGCTTTAACATTTAATGGCTCGGATAAACCTGACCTTACTTATATTTAACAACAGGCTCTTTATAAATAGAGAAAGCTGCTTGCCAGCCTGCTTATTCAATTGTTCCAGGTAACCTCTTCCCAGGAATCAAATGGTTCAAGCGACAGGTATTGTTTCATTAGTTCACTTTCCAACAGTAGCATGCTACCATTCTTAAATAGAAACATTTCTAAGAATCTTGAGCAAAATGCAGCTCATGCCACCAATAGATTTTTTTAATGACCTACCTTCTATGGGGCTGAAAAATGAAGATGGAAATAAGCAAAGATTATAGACAAGTAATGAAATTAAAAAGTAACTTAAAATGCATGTTCATACATTTTAAGTTCATTCATAGATATGAATTTTAAAATTCCTCCTAAGTTGTGATTGCTAATAATCTAGCCCTGAATCTCACCCATCACAAACAGGTTAGCTTTAGAAATCACAAATTCCATTAAACTGGCAGGCGTGTGTGTTTGTACGTGTATGTACTTTAAGTGATCCGTTTTGTATACTCTGATTTCCAGCAGTTTTGCAGACATTGTGGAGAAAGCCACCTGAGTAACTTTGAGAAGGTGATGTGTCTCAGAGCCAGTTAATGCTGCTGCTGTCTGGGAGAGGATATGTAGTTATTTGGGGTTCATTTCTCACAGTCAAGGACACATGGGTCCTGGGTAAAAAACTGTGGACACAGACAAAGCAGATGGGCCAGAAAGGTATTTTAAGGTACCTTTAAATATAAATTGAACCCCAGAGGCAGAAAAGTCATTTACGTGGTATTGGCACATTTTAAACATAATTAAGAATTGTGGGTAAAAGCTCCAGTGACAACAAATGGCATTTTTTTTTTTGTATCTGTGATGAGGGCATCTTAAACAGAATTTTGTCACTTCATCTCCACTTAAATTTCCCCATGAAGTGAGCTTAAAACTGGCATAATTTTGATACCCAAACTAAGTTTGAATAACCAACACATAAAACAAATGGCTAACTGCAAGGTTTTTTTTTTTTTCAAAACAGAATCCCAAACCCAAAACAACTTATATAAGGGATGCAGGTAACAGAAAGAGTCAAATAAAACAATGGTCCTGAATTTAAAGGAAGAATGCCCACTTCTCTCTCTCAAGAGGCAGGTAGTCAGCTGTAAAATAAAAACACTGAATCAACAGAACACTCCAAATTAAAAAAAGAAAAAAATGCAGCCATCTCTGTTCATGCAATTATCAAATGTTTAAAAAAAAAAAAAATCCAAACAACCCCCAAAACTAACAAAAAGAAGGAAAATGTTGCCCAGATCATATGACCTGATGGTTGAGGCTCCTGATCAGGGTGTTCAGAATGTTGTTCATGGGACCGAGAGGTCTGGAGTTAGCACTAGGCCAAGTTTGTAGGCCCTGGAGGTGGTGGCCACCCAGCTTAGGATGCACACTTGTCTTCAGTCCATTAGTTCCTGGATCAGCAGCTTCAAGAACATGACAGCTAAGCAAGAGGATCCCAGCACTTGGTTACCTTAGGTCTTGGCCCACATTCTTTGTTTCACTCAATTTCTTTTTCCTTTTAATTAATATTAAGTATTTCTATTTTTGGTAGTGGTACGTCACTTCATTATCCACTGTGGGCAGTGGTGTGTAAACAGACATTGGTAAATACAAACAGCAGTGCAATATTTGACCCAAACTCTAAAAGAATAGGAGGCGATGGTGGAAATGAGGTAATTCTTCCCCAACACGTGTGAACAGACAGCTCCTGCTCTTCTAATGTTCTATGTCCATTAGGAGAGAGTAGGGCTTGTCAACAGGATGGTTACATAAAGAAGAAGCTACAGAAGAGAAAAAAGAAAGGTTCAGATTCAAATTTGATTCTTAAAGCCTTAAAAAAGAAAAAAAAATGCTTCTCTACAGAAAGCTGTGAAAGAACAGCAGTGTGTAGGTTAAAAGGATGCCTCCACAGAGCAGGGCTGGAGGGTGAGCAGTAGCAGTGGCAGAGGCCAGGGAAGGACGGCTGGGCCCAGGGCGGTGCGGCCCCAGGTGATGCCAATCAGGGCAGAAGGACATCGGAATGGGGGAGAAATGGGTGGTAGAGATGGTATGTGAGGTCCACATACCACAATATCAAATATTTTGGCAAAGTTGGTGCTGCTCAGATGGTAGCGTCAGAAGTCCACCAGACAAGGCAAGAAAGCATGACACTCTTTCATCCCTATTTCTTTTATCCGATATAAGCATGTACACGTATGATAACAAGCAATGACTAAAAAGAACTCACAAAAGGGCACACAAAATAATGTTTGGGTAAAAATATATTTTCCCCTGCTTTATGTCTTGGCACTGTTGATATATGCATAGATTACCTGTCCACCACTTTCCTACCTTAAAAGGTACCAAATTACTGAACATGTTTGCTGAATAATTACTTTCATAATTGAAAATTGATATGCTTCACATCAATACAATTATTTTCATTAAAAAAAAAACAAGTGTCTAACATGCAGCTTACATATATGACAATTCTGCATTAACACTGAAAGTAGATTACACAAGTTTTAGGAAACACATTGGTTATTTTCAAACAGCAAAATGACAATGAGCTACAGCTACAGTTTTAAGGCATATCAGCATATTTTAAAATTAAGAAATAGACAAAAGTTCTAATGCTGTTCACAGCTTAATTTTCAATTTATTTTAAAAATTCCCTTCATACCTACATACAATCTAGACTTTGTAGGTCAAAATATCCACTAAAGAGTCATCACATACATGTCCTGTCAATGGAACCAGGACTTTTGGAAGCTGAGACTTGACAATTTCAGACAGTCCGCAAATGGCAAAACAAAGGGATCTGAATGGACAGTTTTGGTAGGACCACACAGAGACAGTATGATGTGGGTTGGTAAACAGCTGAAAACCCTGACTCAGCAGTTTGTGAACCACTTCTGGATGCGTCAAGAAAGTGAGGAAACCAAGTCTCTTTGTTTGAGATGCATAAGATATGGAGAATAAATGTTATTGCTGGTGAGATCACAAAGCAGAGAAGGAAGAAAATAAGTAACCTGTGCCCAGTGTTACATTAAAGGATCCCCTGGTTGAGATGCCTTTTCTGGACAAAACCTTGGCCAATTAATAGTCTAAGCTGGGAAAACAGTCTCTTAACTGCCAATTAGTTCTTTTCCATCCTTTATCATATAGAATTATTACAGATAACTAAAGTCCTGAAGAAGGAAGAGGCAAAAGTTGGTCATTATGGTTGCATGAAAGATGGGAGAGGCCAGTTGGAGTGGTCTGGCAAAAAAAAAAAAAAAAAAGATCACTGCCAGAATTAGTCTGAGGGAGAGACCATGAAACTAAGATGGCCAAAAAATTAGGCAGTGATGAAGACAGCCTTGCATAATTTTTTTTCCTTTTGATTTTCTCTAGTAGAAGGTAGTAGTTGCTCATTCCAGCTTTATTGACATTGTCAGAACCAAGGACGCTCTGTAATAGCCACTGAGGCCCATGAACATAGGCTGAGATAGTAATTTCTGAACATCCCCATTGATAACAAAGAGGAACATGAATTTATGTGGTTCTTGTGAAAGGATATAAATGTAGCCATTTTTAATACATTTATACTTGTCCATTTTTTTAAAAGAAAGACTACCCAAACCATCACCTCCCTACCCCAGTCGGAAAGAAGGAAAGAAAAAAAAATATCCATCCCATTTGATTTTTCTAATTAAAAAAAAAAAAAATAGATCTCAGATTTCTTACTACCGTACTTACATGCAGAGGCGAAAGCACATCCAATTAGACTGAGGGTATCATTTATTCCGTGCAGAGCCAAGGACTACTGTGAAAAAAAGGCATAGATACGGAAAGAAAAGAAAAGAGCAGCAATAACAAACTAAACAGGGCTGGAGAGGAATGGTAGAAAAAAATTCAGAAGCAATACATTAGGGGAAAAAAGGCTTTATATCTTTCTTTTGACCTTTTATTCCCTGACTCTCCATCTGATTTACTTTATTCTGAAAAAGTTAATGCAAAAAAAAAAAAAAAATCCAATCAGCCAATAACCTTGGAATCAAAAAGTCATTGGATGCCTTTCACTGCTAGGCTCATTTGAAGAAGGCTTTAGTGATGCAGAAACAATTAAAAAGTATATTTTCTGTTGCAAGGCACAAAAATGCTCACACAAGCAGTGGTGAGAACAAGCACATAACAAGTATTCAGGCTTTTGTCTGGTGCACAGAGATGAGCAAATTCAGCCGATGGTTAGAATCAGCATGCCATCACATATTTGGCTGCTCCAAACTAGCCTCAGACTAGAACCATTAAACAAGCAAAACAGACAAACAAAAACAACTGGTCCAGTGGCTCCTAAACCCATCTTATATCACTACTGCCATCTTAATTTGGGCTTCAATAACTGATTTCCTTCCTTGGCCTAATTAAGCTTAAATCAGTTCATGGACAATCATTCCTTCTTTCTCCTAAGCATATGACAAAGAGAAGGCAAAAATTTGTTTTTGGAACCAATGACAGACTTGTTAATTGAAAATAAAAGTGTCAGTTGGGTGGATTAGATTCTATCCTATTTGTGACTAGGCATGATCAGAAGGAAGTTACAGGGGTGAATTATTGGAATAATGAGAAATATTATCCTTTCAAGTAAGAACCAGGAGACTGCAAAGTTAGAAAGCTAGGAGGATCTTGTTAGTAGTAGAAAATAATCAAGAGGAGGATAAACATCAGAAAGGAATGGTACAGAGAAGAGATTAAATAAATATCCCTTTTCTATGCAAATTAGGTACAGAGTACATGTTGTGGTGTGCAGGTTAGTCCTAATCCTCGCTGACGAGGCTCTGGGGCATTCCCTCAATGGGCCTTGGCCATATAGAGCAGGTGAAGCTAGTCGTGGTGAGGAAAATTCCAAGACAACTGGAATGAGAAACCTACTGTTCTATTCCTTCTTCCCTTTATTGCCAAATATTGAAAGGAGACTAAAGCAAAGAAGGTGGATGTAAAGTTGAATTTCTACTTTCCTGACTCATGGGTTTGTGTTGGGTTCTTACCCATTTCTCCCCTGAAATTTGTGCTGCAGATGACACACAGTTTATAACAAACTTTCTATTTGAAGCATTCCTGGAAATGTTCTCCTCTTGGTTAAAAAATTTTTTAGAAGTTGTACTGACATCCTGGAATCTGTCATTTGGTCCTCCCCATTCAACGCACTAAAAACAAATTTAAGTGTGTTTATGAAAGATTCCTTAAGTAGTAAGTAGGTTGTAGAAAACCATCATCCTTAGTAGAAGGTTATATGATCCAACCTTTGAGATCTCTATCTGTCGAAGGATCACGATTGCACTGGTAAAAGTGAACATAATCTCTAAGTTTTCTTGTGACAGTCCTGCTCCAGTGTGGCCAGGATTTGAGGGATAGGGGTTCAGATGCAGCTTAAACCCATAAAGAGGAAACAGTTGGTCTGCACAGACCTACAAGCCCAAGCCAAATAATGTTATTGATTAAAATGAAAATTCATGCAAGTGTAAAACTCATATAATGCTTACCCCCAGTTCTGCCTATACACAAATCTACCTCAGTTTGGAGCAGATGTGGAAAAGAGACAGAGTGAGTTCAGGGACTGAGATGAACAATCAAGAAAATGCAAGTTGTTTTCATGGCTGTTCTGGTTTTCAGTTGAGCTGCTGAAGCGGTGAGACGTTTGTTTTCATGTCAGACGTACATATAGCATTTCACCCTCCTTTCCTCAGTCCAAAGCAACATACAAGTAACAGGCGTGCTACTGCTGCCATTCTGAACAGGCATAAAAGACAAACCATTTGCTTCCTAGAAACAAAGTCCAGCTGCACATAGCTTTCTCTATCATTCCTTTGTTCTATCATTTTCCACCACCCAACAACATTCAGCAAAATGAGTTAATAGTTATTGGTGTTTGGGGAAGAGTAAAAAAATAAAATTAAAATAAAAGGAAACAGATGGCAGAGACACAATATTACTGCAAAAGCAGGTGAATGCGGGAACATCCTTGGCTTGCCAGGCTTTATGTGAAGCTTGCACTGCAAGTTAAAAAACAAAACAAAAAAGTTAGAAATAATAATAAATAAAAAAAGAAAGGAAAATTAGGAGTGCCAGCACCAGCATTCAGTGATGGTGAATGCTCATGCAATGATTATGGAATTGACAGAAATTAAAACTGTAAAAATTTGAGTAGGCTAACTACATGACAAGCAAAAGCAAATTTTAATTTTGAATTAAAAAACACACGGTTAGTCTCCATTTGCATGTAATTTAGAACTCACGAGTGACTTCTTGAAATCACTTCATGTTCTGGTGGAAGGATCTACTATTTGATTTTTGTTTTCTCAAATAACACAAAACCATTATCTATTAGATTTAGGTATCACATTAGTACTGAACAGGAGCTTTATCTTCTACTTCTGAGCTGCTGAAGGAGTCAGAGAATAAATGTACAATAAATGTCTTTGTACAATTAACTTGGCAAAAAAGTCTAAAGTAGCTTGAGGATTAACAGATAAACATGCTATTAATCTACTTGGGAAGAAAAAAAAAAAAGGACGATCATTATATGGTTACAGCTAAAGCAATGCCAGGGACTTCCCCCTCTTTAGATACAAAGCAATGCCAAAACATGCAACTTTATTCCTTAGCAGGAATTAAAATATAAAAAAATAAAATAAAACAAAATTAAAAAGTGGATATTTGTATAAACTATAATTATCAGATGTCAGGTGCAGTTTTAAAATTATGGATTTCAAAAATTTTGGGGGGATAGATGCATTGTAACCAGCAAATACCTGCTGGCAACTCTGTGTATAGTTTTCAGAAAAGATGACTACTGTCCACTGAACAACTTACCCTTGGCCAGTCCCCACACTGTGGCGGCCAGAGATGACAGGAGCTGGGGTCCAGCTAATGGTAGTGCCAACATTAATTTTACTTTGTCTGTAATCTTAGGAAATGTTATATGCTCTCATGCCACTATAAGTCAGTGAGAAGTATAAAGTCTTACCTACATTAAAAAGGGAGCATTTCATTAGAATAAAAATAAACAGAATTTAAACCTATTAGAAAAACTAAGTTAAGCTCTGCAGTGGAAGCATAGCAGGCAAATTAATAAGCATCTTTTTTGTATTTTCTACCTAGAACAAAACCACCTAAGCTGCACATGTGGTGACTCCAGCATCTTCTTCAGCTGAGCTATAAGGAAAGAATCTTCCTGTGTATTTTCAAAGTGCTGCTCTGGTTACTCTCTTAATTGTCTTTCTGTGGTCCTCTCTAACCAAAACTCTCCAATTGGTCCTGACAGTGGCAGTAGGAAGTGAGATTTTATTTAGTTATTTTGTACTCTTACACCTCTGGCCTGCAACTGGCAGTTGCTTTCACTGAACAAATAAGAAAGTGTGGAAAAGGGTAATAACCTAGAAGTTACACAAAAACCTACATGCCATTATCAGGCGCAAAACCTAGTGTCTGCTATGAAACAAATTAAATCTAATTACATTAATTACAAATGAGAATATATAAATAAGGCTAGAATAGAATTCACACAGTTACACAAACTTTAAAAGCATTATACATGAAAGGAAAGAAAATAACCCAAAATGTTCAAAAGGGCAAGGAAAAATTTCCCTACACTGGAAAGCTTGTTACTAGAGATTTTTTTTTTTTAAATGGAAGCACAATACTGATCAGCTCTTGGAATTTTTATTGCTTAAAAGCACATCTTTTAACATTGCTGGCTTTTTATAAACAGTTTTAGTTCTAAAACATGCACCTTTATGCACTTTAGTATTCCAGAGAAAAAAACTTGACTTTGGGTTTGCTAAGCTGTGAGTCAGCAGCTTTTTCTCTATTTTACTCATTCATGCCTACAGATAAACACACAAACCCACACTCATCTACACACACAAACACACACACACTCACCTGTACACACCCCCTATTTTCAGCTTCGGTTAGTCTGGATCAAAAGGGTACAATGCCAAAGGGCAGTTTGTAAGAAATGTACTTTTATTTGTCTTTACTGGAATAAAAGTCACTGTAATCCCTAAATCTCTGCACGTAGAACATCACCATTTGTGTCCAGCACTTTCCCAACGTGCAGAGCCACAAAGGTTTTTCTGGGTTATAATCTAGAAAATGGTTATTCTCAGAATTAATCCAGCATAACTAAATTTTGGATCCTTATACTCCATTGATCACTTGTGTCTATCCCACCCCCATTAAAATCATACCTCATCTGTACCAAATATTTCCACTATTGCTTAGAAAGTTTCCCTGCTCCCGTACTCTCGACACATTTTCTGCTGTCTCAGAGCTCAGAAAGTCAAAGTTTGTAATTGTCACAGTGCATTTTGATTTGTTCACTTTTCCCTATGAAAGGTCTCAATGATTGTGCAGAGACTCAATCCTTTGTACTTTATTTTTAAATAATG
Source organism: Chaetophractus vellerosus (assembly GCA_004027955.1). Classification (NCBI taxonomy): domain Eukaryota; kingdom Metazoa; phylum Chordata; class Mammalia; order Cingulata; family Chlamyphoridae; genus Chaetophractus; species Chaetophractus vellerosus. The sequence goes on along the minus strand of PVKH010018112.1, from coordinate 1,822 downwards.
TAATTCTTTGCTTGCTCAAGTACCAGCATGTTGTTTACTTAGCTGTCAGCTCATTCCCTAGAACCTCAGCATCTAAGGATGGAGAGCAAGAATTCTGAAACAGGTTGTGAATGTTTCATAGCTACCCTAAGAGCACCATATTTTCAACAGACAAATTAGGGCAGCATATGCTGATTTGCCATCCATGCGGCAACCACAAAGGTTTCCTCAAAGGTATCCTACTGACCACTGTACTTGCTTTCAAACCAAGAGCTATTGTCATAAAACCGCACTCTCCAGTCTTTGCAATGATTTGACTTAGAGCTTCAAATGGTAGGGAAATTTCAAAGAAGGCCCAAATCTCCCACTGGATTCAGACAGCCGCTATTGGAGCTCCTAGGAAGTGGCCAGCCCAAGAGCAGAACCTGATCCTTCGGCAGGTTAAATCAAGGCTGTATTTTTAAATGATTTATGTGTGGGAGAGGTGTGCCTTGAGGGCTGGAAGGGGGTCTCTTACTGGATATTCATTTTGATCCCATTTTGACAATAAGACATTTCATCATCTTGTTGAATTTAGAGGGAAACTTGTGGGCCCTAGTAGCTCTTCCAAATATTTATTTCACTTTGGGAACAACTGGCAATGACTGGCTTATCAAGCTTTAAACACAGAATAAGAAAATAATTTCAACAATCACAATCAAGAGTCATGAGAATGGTCTTCAGGGAGTCCTGAAGAGAAACAAGCCTGTCTTTTTCGGAGAATCCTACTGTTGGTGCAGAAGATGCTACTGGAGAGGAGGTTACTCCAGTCCTGACTGCTTGATCAATGTGGTCAAGTTTTATAAATTAATGTTTGTGTACCCTTTAAAAATACTTTAAAAACCTTTATCGTCTTCCCTGTACTGTAGAGAAAATAGTTGCTTTGATCTTTCTCATAATAGACCATTTTCCAGTCTGTAAATGGGAAAAGTAGAGACATGCAAGAGGAATAAATTGTTAGAGGCCCCAATACCAGGGGGTGGCACCTGCTTACTTTTTCTTATCCTTGTCTTTCTTGGTTTGCTGGGCCCCAGATTGCTGGGCCTGGGACTGTAGTAACTGAGCTGCTGCTTTCTTCTTTTGGAAATTATTCACCTCCTCCTCAAGCTCCTTCTTCTTGTCTTCCACTTTCTTCTTCTCTTCTTGGTGTGTCCGCTTTAGGAGGTCAAACTTCTCGTGAAGCTGGAGAGGAAAAGAGGACAGGGTTGGAAAAGGGTATGAAAGTTATACTGATGTAAGGTTATTTGGATCTAGGACCAAACAAAATTTGCATCCTGTGGCTGCTTTGGCTTTGATTACGGGAGTGAAGTACATTTTGGTGTCTTACTGGAGCAGCTATGCTAAGATGCTAAAGAACATCCCTTGGGGTCCTAGCCTTTGAGATTTGAACTCCTTGGGTTTGAAAGAATTCCTTGCCCACTTTTTCTGGTAACAAAATATGTATTTGTTAACGAAAGGATAAAGATGAAAATTAAAATTATCCATAATCATACCAAGAAATTCACTCTAGTGGTAAGAGAAGTTCTTTACTTCTGGCCCTTTGTTTAAATGTATAATATACATTTACTTATAGTCATATAATGACTACTTATGAAAATCTGTATTAATATTTAAATAAGAGATGTTGAGAAATATCTGGCCCTTGACAAATTGAATTTAAGAAAATATACAGAAACAGTATCTGAAATAAGGGAAGAAGGGAGGGAAGAAGAGTGGGAAGAAAGGAAGGGAGAAAGGAAGGAAGAAAAAAAATCCTTATCAGATAATTTTAGATTTTTACCCAGCATCCACTTGGTTCTTAAAA
>PVKH010018111.1:0-15215 GCA_004027955.1 Chaetophractus vellerosus | reverse complement strand
GGAAATGTAAGGAAGAGAGGGTTGTCTATGGCCTGAACTGTGATCTATGTCTGATGGCAAAGCCCCAAAATGTGTGTATCTATCAGAGGCGTTATGCCACACTTAGGGATGTGCATGTGGGGGGTTGTGGGAGGGGTGTGGGGGTGGCATATGGGTACTCCTGGAATCTCTGTGTAACATTTATGTAATCAATGTATCCTAAAAATGTATATAGATATATAATAAATAAATAAATAATTAATTTTTAAAAAATGACCTCCAATAAAACTACATTGCAAAAAATGTGGAAGAAGCAGAATGGAGAGAGTAAAAAAGTTGAAGAGGCAGAGCCTGAAGAATTTTTGGTGGAAAAAGTATTGGATCGTCGTGCAGTGAATGGGAAAGTGGAGTATTTCCTAAAGTGGAAGGGATTTACAGATGCTGACAATACTTGGGAGCCTGAAGGAAATTTAGATTGCCTGGAGTTAATTGAAGCATTTCTTAATTCTCAAAAAGCTGGTAAAGAAAATCTTTATCTGACAGTGAATCTGATGACAGCAAATCAAAGAAGAAAAGAGGTGCTGCTGACAAACCAAGAGGCTTTGCTAGAGGTCTTGCTCCTGAGCGCATAATTGGTGCCACAGACAGCAGTGGAGAGCTAATGTTTCTTATGAAATGGAATGATTCAGTTGAGGCAGACTTGGTGCTAGCAAAAGAGGCAAACATGAAGTGTCCTCAGATTGTAATTGCTTTTTATGAAGAGAGAATAACTTGGCATTCTTGCCCAAAAGATGAAGCTCAATAATTGTTTGCATTGTTGCTATATATATATATATAAAATCTAAGTCTTGGTTTTTTTATTTATTAGTGTGAAGAATAACTACATTCAAATGAAAATCAAGTTTGATATGTTTGTTTTGAAGTAGAAGTATTGGAGTTAGGGTTTGGGGAGGTTTTGGTTTTTGTTGTGTGGTGTTTTGTTTTTTGTTTTTTGCATCAATATCACTGGTTACTTTGCACAAATGAAAGCTTTCTGTAGTTGCTTCATTTATCAGAAAAGAATGTTTGATACCGTGGTATATTATTTCCTCTGCATTAGAGAACAGCTTTTATAAATGTGGGAAAATTTTTCCATTCATTACTGAATTAGAATTTGTGTTTAACCCATGTATGCCCAAGGACCATTCTGGAGATTTTTTTTTTTAATTTGTTTGTGTGTATATATAAATACATATGTATTTTTCATTTTTGTATTTTTTTTTTACCTTCACCAAAAAAACATTCAAAATAAAAATGGCATTTCACAACCATAGATAAGTCCATGTTGCTTCTGGGATGCCATCATTCTTAGCAAACCAAAAAGTCACTTCAAGTTAAACTGAAAATTTTCCTGAAGTCATAAATTTCCAGATCAAATAGTTGATTCAGTAATTAATTGGTCAATTTAAATAATACAGGTAATTTAGGGAGCGGGTGTAGCTCAGTGGTTTGAGCTCCTGTTTCCCATGTATAATGTCCTAGGTTCAATCCCCAGTACCGCCTTAAAAAAAAGAAAAAACACGTAATTTAAAGCAGCCAGATCAAAATCCATTGCATCTGTAGTCGTATAATACAAATATTTTCAAAACTCTGACAGGAAAATCTGCCACCACCAACAATCTCCCAACCCAGATGAAAAAACAAGGTAAATACTGTTGTGTTTTCATTAGCCAAGCAAGGCTTAGTTAAATGAGTATTTAAAGGTTGCTTCTAGAGAGCCATTTCTTGATGGAAAGTTGAAATCTCTGTACTGTATTGACACATGGAAATTAGTCAGATGGTTAGATGTTAACGGTTTAGGCATAAATGGGTAAACAGACTTGTAATCTAAACTATTGACCTGCATGTTTTTTCTTTACCCCCAATGCATTCCTTACATGTATGGTTAAGTCTTTCAGTATTTGGATTGCTGATTCAGCAGAAGCTAGGAAAAACAACAATTTCAAGTAATCAGAATGTTATCCAACTGTATATTGTTTACTTTATTGTAAATACTGGTGAACAGTGGTCAATAAATAGTTTTATATTAAAAAAAAAAGAATCAACAGGAGATATCTGTCAATAATATGAGATTTTATATGAGTCTGTCACATGACCGTTAGGATGAACAAGTCCATGTTCCGCAGGCAGGCTGCAAACCAGGGGCTCAGATGAAAGTCCAGTGAAGGTCCTTGATGAGTTTTTGGGAGAAGTTGGCTGTCCAAAGACAAGCTGAATGTCAAAAATCACTTCCCCTTTTAAGGCATTCAACTGATTGGATAAAAGCATCACTCATTGCTGATGCAATCTCCCTGATTGAAGTAGATGTAGTCAGCCATCCTCACAGTAAACTGCAGTAAACTCACTGGTGCCCGAAATCCATAAATACTCTTGTGTTACAGTTAGCCCAGTGCTTGCTTGACCAAACACCTGGACACAATTACCTGGCCGAGTTGTCACATTAGCCTAACCATCACACCTACTAAGCATTAACTCCCCATTACCCTTCCTCTCCCTTGCCCCTGGTAACCTGTAATCAACTGTCTGTATGTATGAATTTGCATTTTCTAGCACTTTCATAAAAATCATATAATATCTGTCCTTTTGTATCTGGTTTATTTCACTCACATGATGTCTTCAAAATTCCTTTACTTCTTTAATCATGGCTTCCTTTAGTTCTTTAGCTACTTTGAAGTCTTTGCCTATTAAATCCAAAATTGGGTTGCTCTCACAGACAGTTTCTGTTGCTTGCTTTTTTCTCAGTATATGGATCCTACTTTTTCTTTGAATGTCTCAAATTTTTTTTGTTGGAAGCTATTTTAGGTGACATATTCTAGCAGCTCTGGGCACTGGTCTCCCCCTCTGGGGCTTGTTATTGTTACCTGCTTGTTATTTTGTTTAGTGACTGGCTAGAATATTTTACAAATCACAGTGTAAAGCTTCTAACATTGTTTCTCATGGGACACAGACTTGGGAATGCCTAAAGTCACCCTGGGATGACAGTGGTTTTGGTGGAATTCTCTTTTCCTGACCACACCCAGCCATTAATCTCCACTAATTTTTGGCTGATTGCTCTATTGTTTTCAGCAATGCCTTGAGTCATAACAGACTAATCCAATCAAATTTTGAGTCCTTTGAAGAGATCATTCCTGAAGTCAGTGTTTGAGATTTGTTCTGACCCTTTAGGAAAGTTCTTCCCAGCTACCTCTTTCCCCAGTTCTCTCTGGCAAACTAGCCAGCCTAATTTAGCCTATATCTCTACTGAATATACCAGTCTCCTCCCAATTGCCTTTCACCACAACTGATTTTGAGAGCATCCTTGAGCTTTAACTTCTCTACGTTCTGTTGCAAATGTATTTGGCTACCCTGGAACGGCCTGCTTCTCTCCCACCCTAACACCCACCACCACAGGCAAAGTATCTGAGTCATGACTTGAGCTGAGGGCACACAACAGCAACTTCTCTCAGAATGACATCTCTACTCTAGAGCTGAACACTCAGTGGAAGAGAAGGGCAGTTGCCTTAGGTCTTTATGGCTTATCTCTCCTGGCATGGAATAAATGCCTTAAGATCCAGGATAAGGCATTCAGGGACCCTGTGCCACACCCAAGGTAGAGCCTCTGTCCCATGAGAGTGGTCTGAGCAGAAGAAGGGAATCACTACCTCTTGGCTTCATTCACCTGGAACTTAGCCTCAGCAAAAGTAGTTGGCAGGATAAGAAATGCTGATGTACTGACCTTCAAAGGGAAGATCACACTTTGGCCCTGAAGGGAGAGGGAGCCTGTATTAGTTAGCCAAAGGGTTGCTGATGCAAAATACCAGAGATCAGTTGGTCTTTATAAAGGGTATTTATTTGGGGTAGAAGTCCACAGTTACCAGGCCATAAAGCGTAACTTTCTTCCCTCACCAAATTCCATTGCCAGGTGTTAGAGCAAGACAGCTGCCGACGTTTGCCAGGGTTCAGGCTTGCTTTGTTCCAGTGTTACAGAAATCCGATCTCGAAAAAACCCAAACAGCACTCTGAGGAGTGGACGAACAGTTTTATCACGTGCGGGCCCAGAAAAGTCAGTCTCAAAAAAATAATTTCTGGGCCCGGGACCTTGATTTTCATCACCTTATATGGGGCTTTTACATAGGTACATTCTTTTTTTTTTTTTTAAAGATTTATTTATTTTATTACATATCTCCCCTTCCCCCCCCCCGCTGCGGCGACATGCCGAGACTGGGTCACTGCGCAGGCGCGGCTTTCCCCGCTTGTGGGCAGCTTCTGCTTCCGTTCACGTTCACGGCTTTCTCAGTTCGCGGGTGGCTGGCTGCGCTCCATTCGCAGGCGACCTGCCCTGCCCATGGCGGCTTTTGCCCTGTCCTTGGCAGTTTACATAGGTACATTCTTAAGCAAGTGGGCGGTCAAGATTTACAAAAGTGAGCATCAAGATTCACAAAAGCAAGCATCAAGATTTACAAAAGTGAGCAGCCTGCATAAAAGGTCAGTGAGGTTTCCCACCTGGTCAAGAGTATGCAGGCATTAATTATGCATTAATTATGCATATTGAGGCAAGGGTGGGCATTCCTGAGTGGGCTGCATAATAGGAATGCAGGCTTCAGTTATGCATATTGAGACACAAGTGGGCATTCCTTATCACCAGAAGGCCAGCTGTAGACTATCAGGCAAATGGCTCATCTCTATCCCAAGGCCATCTCTCCTCCTCACAACCAAGCTCCTCTGTCAGCTCGCCTCCCCAGGCTTCAGCATCAAGACTCCAAAATCAAAACTGCTTCAACACTGAGGCTCAACACCCTATTGACATTGCCCAGTCAATGCCCTAATCATAACTTAATCATGTCCAGATTAACAGACCAGTTTACAAGTATAATCCAATATCTATTTTTGGAATTCGTAATTATATCAAAATGTCAAACGGCTACAGAGCCCTATGCTCTTGGCTGCACCAGTCTCAACTGGAGTTTCAATTTCACTGAACTAAGGGAGGAAGCAGTTCCTAATTCAACCACAGACTCTCACCTTTCTTACAGAACTCCAGTAGATTTTCTTGAATAAATGTACCTTCATTTGCCATATGGCCCCTGGACCAATTCCAGAGACTTTAAATGATTGTACTTTTGTTGGCAGAGGGCTCTGAGTTCTGGGCTTCTAGATTCTTGGCTTATGTTACATAAAAGAATTTAAAGACATGCCATAGGGTAGGCAAGGGAGTAAAGAGTTTATTAAGAAAGAAGGAAACGATAAAAGTACATGGTCCAAGGCATGGACTGTGGCATGCTGCAAAGGAAGATGCATGCGTGGGGGACCCAGGTTAGGGCTTCTAAGACTTTTACTCCTTCCCCTGCATAATATTGGGGAGGGGCCTGTTCTGATTGGTTGCCCCACCTGTCAGTTCTCAGGGGGCTAATGGTGAGGCTTTTTGAGGGTATCTGGCGCTTTCCCTTTACCTTGAATGTGATCTTGTTCCAATCTCGCTCCAAGTGGGTTTCTCATGGCCAGGGTCTCGTGGAATCCTTCAGGAGGTTTCTGGGCAGGGTCTCACAGCCATGTGGTCTGCCAGCTATGTTGTCTGCTGGCCATGTTGTTTGCTGGGCCTCAGCTACCTTCTTCCTTTCACTATACTAACCTGCCTCACTTTCATAATTTTCACTGGTTTTGCTGGAGAGCAGGTCCGCCAAGCTCCTCACACCATTATGCCAGAAGTGGAATTCTATCCTTATGCTTTTAAAAGTAGCTCTAGAGAATCCTGAGGTCCTTTAGATTTGAGTTCTCTAGAAAACATCAAGTCAGAAGAATTAGTTTCTACCTCCTCATCCAACAACTACTGGGCCCTAAATAAGGACATGTGGAAAAATAAAACAGTGCTTTTTATTTTTACATAATTTACTTACTTATGTCGTTCCACCTCCCCATTCAGTCCAAAACTTGAGAAATAACTGGGAGGATGCCATAGAGGAATTATTTCACACATGTAATTTAAGAAACAAGAAGCAGGTAGTCCTGAATTTCTCAAAGCTATTTAGGATAAGAAGAAGGTTTTTACTTCTTATAATACCCTAATACTGCCTTATCTCTAAAATAGATCTGAGCCAATTAACCCTCTTCCCCTCAAGAGTAAGCATTTAAAGGACTCTGTTCCTGTTAAGTATTTATCTGTTATTTTCTCTTCTGTTGAAAGAAAAGCATGCTTGGCTGGTAATGGAATAATTTCCAGCAAGGCCTTCAGGTTAAAATTTGAGATACTTCCTTGTGTTTATACCATTCAACTAGAATTAAAAATCCAAGGTGACAACTGAGGCTCAATCAATTACTTTGGAATGAAGAATGGGAATGCTGCAGAACATACTAAAGAGGCTAAGCTCTCCGTGAAGGGTTACCTGGAACTCCAGGAGCTGATTTTGATAAGGAATGCCCACTTGTGTCTCAATATGCATAACTGAAGCCTGCATTATGGTAAGCAGAACCCTGCATACTCCTGAGTAGGTGGGAGACCCCACATCTATTATGCAGACTACTCGCCTTTGTAAATCTTGATCACCCACTTGCTTAAGAATGTACCTATGTAAAAGCCCTATATAAGCTAATGAAAATCAAGGCTTCGGGGCCCAGAACTGATTTTTTTAAAAAACTGACTTTATCTGGGCCCACCCGTAATAAAACTGTTCATCCACTCCTCAGAGTGCTGTTTGGGTTTTTTCGGGATCGGATTTCTGTAACAATTTGACTAGGGTTTTTGTATATCTTGTAACTGAGGGTTAAAAATTAACAAATATTTTATAAAAGAGCAAAAGATTAATACCTGAAATTATTGAAATTAGCTAGAATGGTCTCACCCCTGTTTATGGTTACTCTAGACTTGACCTCACCCTTGTGTATGCTTACTTTTGTGATGGTAATTTTAGATTGACCTTACCCTTGTTTATGGATTAGGCTCACCCTGTGTATATTTACTATTGGGATGGTAACCACTCTACCCTCTTCTGTTTAATATCCACATGAAAGACCTTGTAACTGACCTTTGTTCTGTATACTCCTATCCCAAATCCTTGTGACTGACCCTGGTTTGCTACCTTATCAACGCCCCCCCCCCCCAAATCCTCTTCAGGCCTTTATTGTTTATTAATGAAGGAACCTGTGTCCCGCTCCACCCCAATTATTCATTAGCACCCTGTAGCTGTTTGATATAATTATGAATTCCAAAAATCAATATTGAATCATGTTTGTAAACTGATCTGTTAATCTAGGCATGATTGAGTAATGATTAGGGCGTTGACTGGGCCATGTCAGTAGGGCATTGAGCCCCACCCCTTGGTGGGTGGGGGAATCAAATATAAAAGGCATGGCAAAGGACAAAGGGAGCAGATTTGAGAAGCAGCTTTTTTTTTAATGCTTCCTAGATTTGCATTTTTTTTAAAATTTATGATATATCCCCCCTTTTCTGCTTGTTCTTGCTGTGTTCGTTTTTGCATTCTTCTGTGTCTGCTTGTCTCCCCCCTGTTGCGGGGACGCGCAGAGTCAGCTCACTGCGCAGCAGCCTTGCCTGCTCGTGGGCGGCTTGCCCTGCCTGTGGCGACTTGTCCTGCCCACGGGGGCTTTGCCTTTTCAAGGCAGTCTGCCCACTCAAGGGGGCCCTGGGAACTGAACCCGGGGACTCCCATGTGGTAAACCGGCACCCTACCAATTGAGCTACAGCCAGCCCCTGAGAAGCAGTTTTGATGTTGGAGTTTGGATGTTGGAGAGAAGGCTCTGGGAGGAGAGAAGTGAGCCATTCGCCTGATAGTCTACAGCTGGCCTTGTGGAGGAGACAGAAAAGCTAAGCCCAAAGAGAAACACAGCCCCAGGAAGAGAGGAACCCCATAAGCCTGAACCCTGGCAAACGTCGGCAGCTGTCTTGCTCCAACACAAGACAATGGACTTTGGTGAGGGAAGAAACTTATGCTTTGTGGCCTGGGAACTGTAAGCTTCTACCCCAAATAAATACCCTTTATAAAAAACAACAATTCTTGGTATATTGCAAAGGCACCCCTTTGGCTGACTAATACACACCCTGATGTTATAAAAATATTAGAATTTCTGCAGATCCAGGAGGCAGTTTTGGGCCAGGAGGCCACTATGCGCCATTGCTTATGCGACCAATAAACTCCTCTCTTTGAAACTTCTGTGTCTCAGCAATTGGCTTTAAAGACACATCAGGAGAAAAGATCCTGCTTTTGCTCAGTATTAAACTCTTGAAATAAATGGAAAACAATCCTGAACAGAAGAGTTGAACTGAACAATGTACAGTGCTTGGTATTTATCTCATGAAAACTCTTCTGAATATATTGTTCATAACCAATGGTTCTAACTCATTTGACCTTCTGCAGGGACTGACTCAGAGAAAGTCTTATCCTGAAATTTCAGTCACTCTGATCTACTTAATTTTCCCTAATTTTGTGTGACCTCAAGTTCCTTCCCAGGTGTGACTCTCTGAGACTTTTCCTCATCCAATTTCACTCTTTTAGCTGTAAGGTCTAATTAATCCATATCTTTGATTAACTTTTTTCAGAGCCCTGCCTAGTTTGAGACTATAAATTCCCTCACAAGAGAGTGGAATATTATGCTGCATCTTAGCCCAGGTGGGTTAGTACTAGTGATAGCAAACTAGTAATTTTGAAATCCCATAATTTCAAAGTAAAAATACCAATGGATATATTTTATTGTCTCCTGAGAACATTGCTAATCATATTTAACAATTACTAATCAGCTTCCTTTTTAACATGGCAGGCTGATGGGCCATCCAATGCCATTGTTTGTATGAGCCCCACATAAGGGTGTCTGGTTGAGAAGATGAGCAGGGGCTATGAAGCAGGCTTTGTATAGGGAACCAATAGACAGATCTGGAACCTGGCAAGAAGTCCAGGTGGACATCAATACCCCCAAGATGGCTGCTGGAAGACCCTCGCGATTCAAAATGAGATTCCCTCCGGAAGCCAGGAGAAGCCCGGAATATGGGGACATTATCATTGGGCCCACCCAGGGGATTGATGGGTGGGGCAATCAATCAAAACAGCAAACACCTGGGACTCCTCATATTCCCTAAGCAAAGGGGTGGAATAATTAATGGTTTAAAAAGCAAGTGCAAAGGTCAAATTTCTCTCCTGCTCTTTCTTGGCCCTCTTGGCTTCTGCACTCTGCTCTCACAGTGTCCCCCCTGCATGGAACAACATGCAAATAAAACCTGGGCATTTATAGTCTATAATGGGAAATTGTAGCCTATAAATCAGCCCTCTTTATCACTCTTGAGCCCTTTCCCTCTACCAAGGACCTGTGATCCGTTATTTTCTCCCATTTCTCTTTCCTCCCTACCTTAATAAATTACTGGCCTAACTAACCCAACATGCTCTTAAATTCACTTCTGCACCATAAGTCAAGAACCTAGTTAAAATCTGGTAACAGCTGGAACCCAGAGGGTACTCCACTCACAAAGCTGTTTGCTCTCAATGCATTTTCTAGGGCTCTGGCAAAATGGGGATCAATATAAAAGTATTCATCAAAATTTCTGGGACACTAACATAATTTACCAATAGAAGCCTGGTTTTCAAAAAACATCTTTGTCTTTTAAGAATGTGCAAAAATCTGTAATATGATAGAACTCTGAACGGCAGTCAGCATTTACCCAATTTTACCTATGAAAATGATTATATAACCAGAATAACATATTGGAAGCCAATGCATCAAAATGTTTTCAATTTTATTTCTGGATGGGAGAATTTTGAATGATTTTTATTTATATTCTTGTATACATATAAATTATCAGAAAGGAAGGAATATGTTTGCTCTTGTAAGTGCTGCTCCCATGACTGGAATGCACTCCTCCATTGTGCTTGACCAAGTAACAAATCCAATGAGAGTGTCAACTCTTCTATGAAACCTATATTCTATTTTCTTCATGAGTTCCTCTCCACCCCAACTTTTTCTAAGTTGGTTCTCTGCCTAATACTTCCTCGTCCTGGCCAGAAGAGGTCTCTGTTGCATTGCTAAAAAAAACAAAAACAAAACAAAGCATCTTGATGAAATGTTTTGTTTTGGTTGGTTGGTTGGTTTGCTGTTTTTTTAACGTGGGAAAACTTTTTCTTTACCTGTTAGAGATAACATGACATTATAGAAGTTAGAAGTAAAAATTCATCAGTGCTTCTGTAACTGTGAAGCTTTCAAATAAAGAGAATTTTCATCAGCAAAGGTGAACTTAAATCATTTTGTGCACCCTCACTAGTATCTAGCACTTTCCTGACTCACAGAGGGATTTTATCCAATATATAAAAATTGTGAAAGTAGAAAAAGAGAAAACAAGGGAGAATACATTTGAAGAGGAAAACATGACATTTCCAAGGACAAATTTAAAATCATCAATACAGTACTTCAGAGAGCATGGACTTTGGAGTTAGACTGTCCTGGATTCACATTCTGGCTGGAGAAAAATTCAATTAAACTCTTAAATAATAAAAAAACAAACCCCAAAAATAAAGAGCCTTGAAGGACCTGAGGACTGAGCCCCTAGTCTAATATAAATGTGAATTCTCTATTTCAGGAAACAGTATTCTTATCACAAAGACTGAAAAAATCTCACTCAATCATTATACTTCCTTTAATTCTGTGGCTCATTTTAAAAGAAATAGATCTGTGGGAGTGTGTGGGAGGTGTGGGGAGTGGGGCATATGGGAATCCCTATATCTTTTATGTAACATTTATGTAAACTAAGTATCTTTTCAAAAATAATAAAAATAAATAAAAGGAATAGATCAATTATATATGAAGCAGATTTGCTTTTTCCACGGACCTTTGCTTTAAGCATTAGAGACTGGAAAAGATAGGGCCCATATTGGTAACTGCATCTACAGGAATAGTAATAAAAGTCGACATGATTGCTGGGCTTGAACCCGGGACCTCATATGTAGGAAGCCGGCATTCAACCCCTGAACTACACCAGCTCCCTACCTGCACTAATTCTTTTTTTTTTTTTAAGATTTATTTTATTTATTTCCCATCGTCACCCGCCCACCCTGTTGTTTGGGCTCACTGTTTGCACTGTGTCCATTCGTTGTGCACTCTCTATGTCTGCTCATCTTCTCTTTAGGAGGCACTGGGAACCGAAACTGGGACCTCCCATGTGGTAGGCGGGCACCCACATGCTTGAGCCACATCCACTTGCCCTGCATTCATTCTTGTTTCTTAAACATTTATTGAGCATATATTAGCTGTCAGATGCTTAATTTTTGACTAATCTTAACTTTCCTGTTTATTTATTGTTAGAAATTCTGTTCTTCAGTAGATCTTAAACTTTACTGTGCATCAGAATCATATGGAGAACCTATTAAAACACACAGTTATAGGCCTCACTTCCAGAGATGCTGATACAATAGGTCTCAGATGGGGTCCAAGAATTTGCATTTTTAACAAGCTCCTAGGTAATGCTCATTTGTGGACCATACTCTGAGTAGCACTGCTAAAATGTAGGAAGTGCTGCTGTGCAAGAAGCCTACTATGTATAGGACTTCCTTAAATATCAGTTTGTCCAAAGGCACTCAAAGCCACAGTTCACATAGCAGGTACACATTTAGTGTTTAGATCATAGGTTAATGGTTTTCATTCCTTATAAACACGGTTGCTAATGTTGATATTTCACTAGTAAAGGCTGTTTACCATCAGTGTCAATTTTAATTGATGGGTACTAGTTCTATACAGTTTGTTAATTAGTTTGATTACCACCCCTTCTTAAAAGATTTCAGACCTATCTTTTAAAAACAGAATGGACTAGAAACGGAGAGAAGAACCATCCCCCACCACCAAATGCAGTACATCCTTCTCAGTGCTGAACCAAAGACTTGTGTTGTAGAGTATATTCTAGCAAATAGAGAAAATCTTTCTATAAAGACCTTGAGTTTAGCAAAGCTTGCTTAAACTGGATACAAAAGCACTAAACATAAAGAAAAGATTGAAATTTTGGGCTTCATTAAAGTTAAAAATGTCTCTTCTTCATTAGTCTCCATTAAGAGAATGAAAATGCAGGTCATGGACTGGAGAAGATATTTGAAATACATAAATCTAAGACTTGTATTCAGAACATACAAAGAACTCTTTCAAATCAGTAAGAAAAAGACAAACAATCCAATTTTTACAAAGAATGAAAGGCAAACAGCATTTAACAAAAGATAAAATCCAAATGGCCAATAAGCATTTAACATTAACTTCATAACCCATTAGGGAAATGCAAAGTAAACCCAATGCAATACTATTATCACACATCCACCACAGGGGCTAAAATTAAAATAATTAACAATATCTAGGCTTGGCAAGGAAATGAAGCAAATGGAGCACTCAAATATTGCTGATAAGAGTGTAATATGGTAGGGTCACTTCTAAGAGTCTATTTTGCTCAACTCTATGCAAATAAACTTGAAGACTTGTTGAAATGGATAATTTCTAGTTAGAAATAATTTATCAAAACATATACCAGAGATAGAAAATATAAACACACTTTATATAAAATAGAAAATATAGATTTCTTTAGAATGTGTCAGAGCTACCTCAATCATCAGACATTTTCAAAGGGCAATTCTACTAAATCTTTAAAAGGCAACTCTTCCCATGCTATTTAAAAGGTTCCAGTGCAAAAGGAAAAAGGGTTTTACAAATTCTTTTGTTTTTGCTTTTTTATTGGGTGAAAGATTTTGTAACTACGTAGTTACGTACATTTGATGATGAACACTTTACATCAGCAGGCATAGCAATTTAAATGTAAGGAAATCAGTTATTTCAAATATCGCTGCTTCTGGTCCAAAGATTCCTTTCACCACTCTGCACTGACCAAACTCTCTGAAAGTTTATTTTTTATTAGAGAAGTTGTAGGCTTACAGAAAAATCATGCATAAAATAGAGTTCCCACATATTATCCTATATTTAACACTTTGCATTAGTATGGCACATTTGTTACAATTCATGAAAGACATTTTTATAATTGCATATTAACTATAGTCCATCGTTTACAATAGGGTTCACTCTTTATGTTGTACAGTCCTATTGTCCATTCATTCTTTCAATAACTATCTATCAAACGGGTAATAGTGCCAGGCAAAAAATTATATATATGTATTATATATATTATGATAGATAGATAGATAGTTAGACAGACAGACAGATGTAGAAACATAGATATATAAAACATGTTTCTTAACCTTGAGAAGCTAAAAATCCAGCAGTGGAGATAAATGTCAAAACATATAGTTACAAAGCAATGGCAATAATTTCTATAATAGATATGTGAACTGAAGCAAAGAGGAGAGAGAAACTAACTTTGCCTGGGCGAGGGCAAAAAGAAATTCTCTCGTATTATGACTTATCATTACTCTGTATTATATATTAGAATTTTCACATTCCAGAGTAAGAGGAGAACATCTGTGTGGGATTTTTGTTTTAACAAATCAATTTTATTGATACATATTAATAAAGCATAAATCTATCCAAAGCATACAGTTATACCAAATGGTATCACATAGTTGTGCATTCATCACTTTAATCATTATTAGAGCATTTTCATTGTTTCAATAATAATAAGCAAAAAACAGTCAAACAAATAAGAAAATTCTTCACCTCTCAATCTGTTTCCCCTGCTGTGCATGGCTGCTATTTCTGGCTATTCTTGCTTTCCTTGACTTTTGTGACTTCCTTACTTTTGAGGATTACAAGCCAGTTATTTAATAGAATAACCCTCAATCTAGGTTTATCTGATGTTTCCTCATGATTAGATTCAGCTTATGTGTTTAAATAACCCAGAAATGATGCTATATTCTCATTGCATCCTATCAGGGACAGACGATTTCAATTTGTTTCATTAGTGATGATAACTTTGATCACTTGATTGAGGTGGTGTTTGCCAGGTTTCTGATTATAAAACTACCAGCCAATTTCCCTTTGTAATGAACATTTTCAAAGGCAAATTGTAAATATCTGTTTTCTTCAAACTTTTAATTTATTCATTTATTTGTTTATAAAATATATACTCATGGTTTCCTATTTTATTCAAGAAATTATAGTCTGTTGCTATCATTATTTACTTTGATGTTCAAATTGCCCCAGATTTGGCCAGGGTGAGCCCCTTCAGCTGACTTCTGTGTCCTTTGACATATTCTTGTCACTTTTTGAGCACTTCATTAAGTATTGTCACAAGATATTCCAAGCTCATCTTATAATTTCTCTACCCAGGCCTGGAATCAGTCATTTTTCTAAGGAGCCTTTCGTCCTTTAGAAGTACCAAGATCTGGGTGTTAGATGTGTGCATGTCTTTTAGGGTGTTACTGTTTTCAGGCCTTCTCAGTGTATAAAGCAAGAGAATTGGAAATCCAAATAGTTAAAGAATATGAAGCAAGAGTTCAGAACTTAAGCCCATGAAAATGTGCTCAACCTTAGTTGTAGTAAAAGTACATATCAGAGTACAATGGGAAAAAAAAGTACACCTCGGGGAGCAGATGTAACTCAAGTGGTTGAGCTCCTGCTTCCCGTGTATGATGTCCTGGGTTCAATCCCCGGTACCTCCTAAAAAAAAAAAAAAGAACATTGAATTACCATTTTTTACTTAGCAGATTGGGGGAAAACGCAAAAGTTTGACAATATGTTCTATTGGCCATTCCCTAAGAAAACAGCAGCCTCCAACATTGCTGGTGGGAACATAAGTTGGTACAACCCTTGGGAGGTCAGTTTGGCAGTCTCAATCAAAATCACAAATACATAATCTCTAACCTAATAATTCCTCTTCTAGGGATTTATGCTACACATATATTGCTTTTTTAAAAAAGATTTATTTATTTATTTATTTATTTATTTATTTATTTATCGCCCCCCCTTGCTGCTTGTGCTTGCTGTGTTCATTTGCTTTGCGTTTTTCCATGTCCGCTTGTCTCCCCCTGCTGCGGCATCCCACTGAGTCAGCTCACCGCGCGGTGGCTTGCCTGCTCCAGGAGGCCCCAGGAACCAATCCCGGAGCCTCCCACGAGGTAAACCAGAGCCCCACCAATTGAGTCACAGCTGGTTCCCCTATATTGCTTTTGAAATAACAATCAAACAAAGTTATTCCTTGTAGCATTGTTTTGAATAGCAAAAATTTTAAAACAACCCAAACACCCATTAATAGAAAACTGGTAAGATAATCCCACAGCTATATAATAGAAGAGTATGCAGCTGCA
>PVKH010018110.1:0-15231 GCA_004027955.1 Chaetophractus vellerosus | reverse complement strand
GGCTAGATAGCTCAGTGGATAAAGAGCTCGCTGGGAAACCACATGGGAGGCCCTGGGTTCGGTTCCCGGGGACCTCTCCTAGCGGGCAGACGGCCTTGAGAATGGCAAGCCGCCGTGGGCGGGCCGGAGCCGCCGTGGGCAGGGCAAAAAGCTGCCACGGACAGGAAAAAGCCGCCACGGGCAGGGCAGGTCGCCTGCAAATCGAGCACAGCCAGCCACCCGCGAACTGAAAAGCCGGCCATGATGGAAGCAGAAGCCGCCCACAAGCGGGGAAAGCCACGCCTGCGCAGTGACCAAGTCTCGGCGCGTCGCCGCAACGGGGGGAAGGGGAGATATGTAATAAAATAAATAAATCTTTAAAAAAAAAAAAAAAAAAAAATTCAATTCAAAGGACTAAAAGCTGGACACTATTTTTAAATATGAATTCAGTACAAAACAACACACATGTGTAATTATAAATTATAGGTCATGTTTCCTATTTACCTGTGCTCTTTTCTTTTGTACACCCGTCATTATATGTTAGCAAGGCAAGATCAGGCACAAATGGGCAAGTTAATTGCCATGCCATTAGAATTCCCATATTTCTCTAGTGTGAATGAAATTATAAATTAAGACTGCTAATTTGTATATTTTTAAATAGATCACATTTTTACACATGAACTTGAAAGTGAAGAGAACAGAAATAGCACTCAAGCTAGCTGTTGAGTGAGGAAGTTCCATTTTGTAGAAACTTTTACAGGCACATTTTTTTCCCACAGAAACTTAGACATTGTATGAAGATGTAATGCCAGGGGGTGTGGAGGAATGATGGGCTGAAAGAAGCCTGGATCAAGTGTTTTGGAATGTTCATCAGTGGCAAAATAAGTCAAAACCAGGTTGAAAAATTCTCAAAAACATCTCATATCTTATGAAAAAAATATATATATATCATATCTGCTGGCAGCAAACTATGAGTCAGATCTATTTTCTTCCTTTGCAAAGGGACAAAACAGGAAATAATTTTGAAATCTAATACTATTGCTTTCCTGTTGTATACTTAGAGTTTTCACTTTATAATTAAAACTCTAACCTTCTTCCGTTGTCACATAAATATCTTCTCCATATCCTGAATATTAATTATATTATAACAAGCTCCCGAGGAAGGACCTGTCAAACAATATCACTCCCAGGCAGTCTGCATAATATGGATTGAGTGGCAGTTAAGAGCACACAAATCTAAGTAAGAGTGGAAAAACTCAAACCAAATTCAAAGTAGATATCAGTATCCATGTGACATAATAGAGCCTACTATTAATAAAAATTAGCCATCTAAACAAATTGAAAAGATAGTTATATGGAGCTGTTGTGTACATATACAAACTCACACACAAAAAAAAAGATGAACATTAGACAAAATCCAATGCAATCCAGCACACATGTATAATTACAGATTATATATCTCCCCCTTGCATACTAGGGACACTGGAAAACAGGACAGTCAGTGATGCTACAAACCTAGTTGAAAAGGTCAAGGGCTCTACTTACCCTAGCACTTCCCTACTGTGAGGGGGCCCAGTTTTTGTCAGTGCCTAAGGTTATAGTATTGTCTTTTAAAGTACTGTATTAGGGTTCTCTAGAGAAACAGAATGGACAAGAGATATCTATAAATATTATGAGATTTTTATAAAAATTGTCTCACACAACTATGGGGATGCACAAGTCCAAATTCGATAGGGCAGGGTGAAAACTGGGAACTCCAATAAGGTTTATGATGAATTCCCTTAGAGAAGCTGGCTGGCTGAAGTAGAGATAGAAATTCTCTCTTCTGACTGCTGAAATCATCACTTCTTTCAAAGTCTTCAATTAATTGGATGAGGCATCTCTCATTGTTGAAGGCAATCTCCTCAGCCGATTGTAGTTGTAGTCAGCCATAGATGCAATCAACTTACTGGTAATTTAAGTTCACAAAGTGCTTGCTTGACCAAACAACTAGACACCATCACCTGGCTAAGTGGACACATGAACCTACCCATCACAAGTACTGCAGTGCTTAGAGTGAGTGAAGACCATTTCAAAACCCTAGTGATGACTGAGAACTGAGAAGGGTCTGAGATTTTACCCTACTTGCAAGCTAACAAGTTGGTCTACCGTAGATTCATGTATGCTAGCAGAAGACATGAGACTCCTGGGTCAAAGACAAAGGACAGTTTATTATTTATAGCAATAGCAGTAGCTGGACTATCAGGATTTTTGTCAGGTCCCTGGGCCCCAACTCCCAGAGGGTGACGTGAAGAAGGCCAGGTGATACCTGCACATGTAAGAGACTAGAGCTTAGAACACCTGAACTTTTTTATAATGGGCTGTAAGCCTGCCAGACCTTGCCCTGAAGGGAGCCACAATTTATTATATTGGAGAGAAAAATTAAATTGAAATTGCGCCAGAGGGAGACAGTATACCTTCCAAGGCTGTTCAATATACAAATATCCTTTTAAGATAGTCTGGAATAAAGGCAGGCAGTGCCTCTAATTCTAAGATGTGCAGAAACATGAGACTCATGGAGAATTGTGTCTCAACACTGACCAGGTGGTAAAACTCCACACCGAGATATATTGCTCCAGGTTCTTTCTTTAAAGATCTCCAATTATAACTTAGGACAGTATGGTACTATTTTCCCCTGAAACTACATTTACCACCCCACTCCCAAATTGCCCATTACTCCTCCCACCCCTTTTCCTCCCGGGTGGTGAATCTAAGCCTTCTCTTCTGTCTTGTTTTTGCTCTGGTGTCGACTACTCACTTCAGCCCCAGATCTTAGATTCAGCTCTGACTCATGTGCCAAACTTATGCCCTCTGGCAATATGCTCCCACAGGTAACCTACCAGTTACAACTCCCTTACCTTACTAGCACTGGAACCCTAGTACTGTCCCAATAAGGGGCCTCTCCTCTCAGAGTACATGTATTAGCTATGATATCTGATATCATTTCTAAGACTGGGAATATTTTCTTTTCATTTAAAAAATTTATTGAAGTATATCACTCATACGTGAACATACATGAATAGTAAGTGTATAGTAAAAGTTGTGAACTTACAAAACAAACATGCATAACATCATAAAGAGCTCTCGTATATCACCCCACCACCTATACCTTGCATTATTGTGAAATACTTTTAACAAATTATGAAAGACCATTGTCAAAGTATTACTAATAACTATAGTTCATATCTTACATTTGGTGTATTTTACCCCCAATCCATCCTGTTATTTTTTTAATAGATTTTTATTACAGAAGTTGTGAACTTACAAAACAATCATGCACATGTATAGAATTCCCATACAATACCCCTTCACCAACACACCACACTGTGGTGGAACATTTGTTACAGATTATAGGATTGTATCATCAGACTTTTATCACTAACTATGGTCCCTAGCATACATTTGTCATATTTTTCCATACCCCCTATTATTAACACAGTACATCTTTGGCATTGATTCAAGAATATTACCGGGGCCGGCTGTAGCCCAGTGGATAGGGCGCCGGTGCACCACATGGGAGGCCCCGAGTTCGGTTCCCGGGGGCCTCTCCAAGCAGGGCAGACTGCCTTGAGGGGGCAGAGCCACCATGGGCGGGGCAAAAAGCCACCACAGGCAGGGCAAAGCCGCCATGGGCAGAACAGAGCCACCCGCGGGCAGAGCAGAGCCCCCCACCAGTGGGGCAAGGCACCCGCAAGCGGGCAAGGCCACTGCTCACCGGTGAGCTGACTCGGCGCGTCCCTCAAAGGGGGGAGACAAAGCAGACACAGAAGAATGCAAAAATGAACACAGCAAGAACAAGCAGAAGGCGGGGGGGATATGTAGGGGAAAAAAAGTATATTACAGTATTGCTGTTAATTATAGTCCACAGGTTACATTAATTGAATTTTTCCCATGCTTCTCCACAGTCTCACCATTCTGCAATAGTGACATACATCCATTCTAGTTCACAGACGGACATTCTTGCATTTGTACTATCAACCACAATTCTCATCCACCTCTGGGTTCACTGTGTTACTCAGTCCCTAGATTATTCTCTAGTTTTCTTTCAATTGACATTTACATCCCTAGACTACCCTTTTCAGTTACAATCTAGGACTGGGTTTTTTGATCTATAGGTAGGTGACTGGATAATCATCAAAGGCAACCAGGATTAGGTTAGGCTTGGAAAAGATCTGGCTTTTTTTAAATGAGTTTTCTCAGGAAAGAAGGACTCATCATATGCTCATGCAATTTTAGTTAATGCTGTTTGGAACAGTCTTGCAGTCTTTAAACCCAACATGTTGCCATAGAAACAGCTCTCTGTCTGAAATGCATCCAATCAATTCTGAAATTATCATTCAGAACACCTTCATAAATTGGAATGAAACCAACAGGTACCCAGAATGTCAGTGTTCAGGCAGTTAGCTGCATTTTCTCCTTTTATGAAATTATTAAAGTCAAGAAATGAGGAAAGAATCCAACATAGATATACATAGAAATATAAAGGTATTCCATATAAAAACGTTTATATATAAACCATTTACATATAAATATATATATATAAACATTTATTCTTGATTCTTTTGTCCCTGAAATGACATTAAAATAGAGCAAGGTACACCATTTTATAAAGACAGAGTTATGTTTTAAATGCAATATGGAAGAAATGGTTCATTTAAACAGCATTATTCTTATCAAATAAAATTGCAAATTTATTTATTGGAAGAATTCCAATTTTTAGAGTGTATTTTTAATACTCTCTTGCTCCCCTTGTCTCCTAATAACTTTCCCCAAATGGAAAGTTATAAGGAGTTATGTTGTCCATGCAAAGGGAGTCACAGATACAAAATAAGGAGAATCCCCAGAATTTGGGGAAAAAATCAGAAATTTTTCTCCCATGAAATTTATAAGGATAAAAATAATTAACAAGATGAACCATCAGTACAATTAGTCAATCCCAAATGATTATTTCATGTGTTGCCAATAAAACTTAATGTTTTCCAAATATCTTCCTGAAGCCTACATTATCTCACTAAGATTTCATCAGGAAAACATTAGTATGGACTCTTCAGAGAAGCACTATTCAATAGAACTTTCTATGATGATGGAAATGCTCTATAATCTGCACTGTCCAATATGGTAGCCACTAACCACATGTAGCTCTTGACCCCTTGAATGTGGTTGGTGTGACTGAGGAACTGAAATTTTAAAATATTAACTAATTTAAAGTTAAATAGTGGCATGTGGCTATTGGCTAGTATTGGACAGCACACCTTTATAGATTAATACTTAGAGTTGGTACTGAATAATCAGAGTTGGAGTGAAACTGATGGTTCCACTACTTACTCTCTATTTCTCCTCTTTTCCCTGCTTTTGGGTTGAGGTGAAGATTCAAAGTGTTAACATACTTTGCTACAAAAATCTTAATGATTGTTATGATTATATACCAGTGCCACAATTTACTAACCATGTGAGTAAATTACCTAATCTCATTAAGCCTTAATAATGTTTGCAAAATTGGGTTTAGAATAATAATACACGGGGTTGTTGAGAAGATTAAATGAAATAACGCATTAAAGTGCTTAGCACATACCCATCACCTGGAAGTACTCAACACATTTTAGATGCTATTATTGAGTTATTATTAAAGTAATATTTTAACAAGAGAAGTTTGTCTAATTTTTAGGAAATACTGGGGAAAACAGAGTAAGGTTTCAAAGATTTGTCACTATATCTCCAGTATTGCCATGAAAGGAAGGTCAATCCTAGCCTTCCAATATGGATATCACCCCAAACAGAGGGCCTCCTGAGGGCTTTGGAGATATCCAGGTCCTATATCAGGACAGATAGCCCCAGAGTTTGGTGCCTTACCAGTGGGCCCTAATTTGGAATCCTTGCTCCTGAGAGTGACAGAGTCTGACCGAAATACGTCTTCACAGCTTATGGTCCATCGGTCTCTTCTATTCAAACCTATATGTGATGCCAGAGTTTTAGGTGTACTTCCATAGATTGGAGACAGTGGGCTGTCCATGTGCCAACTGGGTCCAGAGACTCTGTGGACCTGCAACTCCTATGCTACAACTCAATGGACTCACCCAGGACACCTAGTTTGGAGTTGATGATGGACGACGGCTGTCCTGGGGAATGGAGAGAGCCTGCAGCTGCAGGCAGGATAATCTCTTCCATCATATCCACGGGATATAAGCCCTCTCTCACTTGGTGGTGGAAGGGACATCACCATCCCAGACTCCTCAGGATTGAGGGAAGAGCTATGGACTAGAGTGGACTTGTTGGTGTCCTGTTATAGACTTGTTGTGATTCATGCAATGGAAGAAATTACAAAATCATGTGGAGCCAGGGGCCACTGGACACTTTGGGGGCAGGGAGAGGGAAAGGCAGTTGTAATACAGGGGCTTTTTGGGGCTTGGGAATTGTCTTGGGTGATGTTGCAATGGAGGATATAGGCCATTTTATATCATCATGTATCATGCAGAACTGTGTGAGAGAGAGGGTGGTCTACAGTCTGAACTGTGGTCCATGCATGGTGGCAAAGCCCCAAAATGTGTATATCTATTACAGGTGATGTGTCACACTGATGAAGGATGTATATGTGGGAGGTTATAGGAGGTGTGGGAGGTGGGGCAAATGGGTATTCCTAAAATTTCTGTGTAACATTTATGTAAATTGATGTATCCTAAAAAAATAAAATTAAAAAAATAAAATAAAAAAAGAAAGGAAGGTCAAGTTCTAGAATTAGCTGAGTTTTTAAAGTTAGAAATGCCCCAATGATAGTAGTAGCTAAACAAGATGCTATTGCTTAGTAAAATATGACTTGAGGGAAAGATCCATAGTAGTATCTTACAAAAATTAAGCATATCTGTATTGCAAGTAATAACTAAAATTAAAAGGCACACAATAAGGGAGAAATATTTACAGTAAATGTTCAGATAAAGGTTGATACTATGAGGTTGTAAGTAGCTCCCCCAACTCAGTAAGACCTCAATAGCTACATAGATCAATGACATAAGCCCTTAAATCAGTTCTTCCCAATTAAGGAATACAGATGGTTAGAAAACATAGGGAATGATTCAAACTCACTAACTTTGTGCTCAAAAAACACTCTTTTAACTTTATCATGGTTTCCAGGAAAGACTGACATCTACAAACTACTGAACATATATAATATAGAAGCTTTCAAAGTTTTTGATCTCAGGACCTCTTAAAATGTTCTTAAAAATTATGGAAGACCCAAAATAACTTTTGTTTATATGAGTTAAATCTATTAATATTTTCTATATTGGAAAACTGAAATTAAAATATATATATTACAGAACCAGAAAATGAAGTATACTTACTTCATTTTATGTTTCCACATAAATGCAAGGAAAACTTCAAGATTACAAAAGAAAGATGTATTGGATGATGATGTTACAGAAATTACAGCAGATATAACTGAAGATAGCTAGTAAAAGTATTGAGAACAAACAGAGTAAGTATCTAAAAGTGCACATATTTAGTCATTAAACCTACTAATTTAGAAAATTCTAGAAAACCCAATAGAACATATCCACTAGCCAACAGAATAATGATATCATCACAAGTCGTGTAGTGTCTGAAAAACTTAACTGCACAATGAGAAGAGGGTAAGTGAAAAAGGAAAATAACATCTAATATATTATGAAAAAAAATTTTTTTTATCTCAAAGTTCCCCTAAAAGGGCCTTGGGGACCTCTAGGAATTCCCAGACCATGCTTTGAGATTCATTGCCCTAATACAATTCTGAGTTTGGTTGATATAAAGCAGTTTCACCATTTCCTGTCCACCCCTTGGGTGAGCCAATAACACTGAACCAAATCAAATTTATTCACCAGCAGAATTAAAACTTTGAACCCATGGTGATTCCACCAAGATTTGTAAAACATATGGGATTCAGCTGGACACAGTCTGCCAACTTTTCTCTTTCTTAATTGCAGGCTCATTAGCAAAATATCTCTTTGAACAGCTCATCATTCTCAGTCTGGTGTTACTTTCTCCTTATTTTCAGTATCTGGTAGCACAGGAAAGTAGGTAGAACAAATATTTCACTGCAAGAAATTTTGTTTCAAATTATTTCAAGATGTGCAAAGCCCATCAATGACATGCCCTGTTCTAAAACAACATATTTATAGCCACAATTTTTATACATTTCAAAAAATCTTAACATGATAATCAAATAATGTAGTAAGTCCCACATACATATGTATTTACATCTTAAATATAGTACCAAATGACAAGACATCTAAAATTTAAGAGTTTGGAAAATTTTTTAACCTGTTAGAAAAATCTTTCTGAAAATGTTACACGAAGTCTGGAAAATCTAAATTGGAATGCTATTGGTTGTGGCTTAAAACAGTTTTATTTTATAAATGGACCTGGTGTGCTCTTCTCATCATTTTTCTGGCATCTCAAGGGCAGACAAGGAAAGCCCTGTTTGCCCAGCAACGTCTCCCTAGTAAGTAAATCTAAGTAGGTCAGGGCAAAAAGCAAAAAGCCTTGCTTTCAGGGAGAAATTAAAAACTCAGAACCCCCTTTATATTTAAAACTACTTTCACTGTACAGTAGCCTAAAAGCAAACAAGTAGCAGGCCCCTTGCTTCCAGATGTGTGCTCACAGCTCCTGAAGAGACAACAAACCTTCAGTTTGCAAATTTCCTGAACGATTTTGTACTATGTTGATCACAGTTTGCTAAATTGCCAACGCTATATCAAAGACAAGCTTATGTGTAGTTATCTTCACCATGGCAGACCAACCAGCAGCCTCCTCTTACTGAGCAGTTAGTTGTAATTAATAGACTACCTCTGGCAGAGAAGGTCATGGATTCTGTGGTAATTTTCTAATACAGACTGAAGTAAGAGTGTGACATTTAAAAACGAAAGGAAAGAAATGGTGCGAGGCTTTGAATTAGATTTAGGGACAGCAGGAAGATGAGCTAAATCTTATTTTTCCAAGCCCTGGCAAATTGGATTATAGTGTCTGGAACTGTGGGTCAGAGGGGCTCAGATCACATTTGTGCTGAGTCCTTTTTCAAGGGATAATGCTTTTATTGATAGGAACTGCCAACTAACACTAGTATCTGATGATGAAGATTTCGATTGTGACATCTAAACACTTTTTTTGGCTAACATGTAACCACGATCATAACCGTGGTCTCCCCACTTCTTGAGTTCTAGATGAAATTGCCCTGACTGGCAAGTCCACATCCCATCCTAGGACTTGACTGACTTTTTAAGTATTGTATTCTCAAAGGCCTCCTCAGCTCTTGGGCTCCTGCATCCACAACTGTTTTTCTACTTCACAAGGAAACCACTTGAATAGGAAAAGCAAAACGTTCATACATTTCCACAAAAAAAAAAAAAAAAAGGTCACTAACAGAGAACATTCATGTATTTAGTAGACTGGCTGAAGGTTTTGGCGTTTCAAGGGTAGTCTCAGGGAGGGGAGCAGGAAAGAGGTAGGGGAAGGTATAAGAAAAGATAAGTAATATCACTTCACAAATAACTTTAAAAATCCATTATTACCTTCTTGTTCTTTCATGTTGTCTCTGTCTCCTGCCATTAGACGAGATGACTAGGAGAATACCAACTAGAGAGGCCACTGACACAGTCTGGGAAGCAGGCAGCAAATGACACCAGATGAGACAGTTTGGCACCAATGGAGTATTAAACAGCAGTCATGATTCTTAAATCTCTGAAGCCTGTGCCTGGAATTCCTTCACCTTGGAGTAGAAATGATTTGGGGCCCAGGCTTTTTGTGGATAGGATAGGATATGTAAACACTCCTACCCCATGGAAATGATAAGTACTAAAATAAAATGGCCACAAATTTAGGCAAGCCAAGAGACAGACTTTCCCCTACTCCTGTACCCCATTCCATACTGTCCCAGGTGGTCATGGCAAAATTAAAGAAAAGTCACTTTAAGACTAAATGTTTTTCTAGCATAGATGCAGATACAACACTCCTGAAGGAAGTACCAGCACATGTAAGTACTAAGTATTGCAACTTGAAGAAAGATGTAAATGAGAAAAATGACTAACACACACACTCACTCACTCACTCACTCACTCACTCACAGCCTTACAATGGAGAAAAAAATTGCAAGAGATTACCCAGAAACACTACCTGACCGCAATCTTTATTCCATCAATGAAAACAAACAGAAATGAAAACTAAAGAAACTTTTCAGTTTTTACTATGGCCTAAGTTCAAATTCTTGATAACGGGATAAAATTTTAAGTTAAGATTTAGCTTCCAGTTTAAATATCTTGTCTGAACTACAAGATGCTGGCTTATTTCAAATTTTAAATTACTTTTATTTCCCCCTGTGGAAGAAAATTGGAAAGGACCCCGTTTAGAAAGTAAGCCATCAGGGCAGGGAAAGGCATATTAACACATTAAAGTTAGTAAATATACCTAAGAGAGACTTTTAACCTTGATTCAAGTGCTAAGCTAAAGACAGCGTTTCATCACATTTTTGTACTTGTAAGCCAACACCACAGAAAAGCAAACTGAAATGAATGGAGTACTTTGATTAACTTTCTAGTACAAGACAGTTTAAACATCATACTGGCAGTGTCATTTAAATTACAGGAGATGGAAATGGCAGAGTCTTTAAATAGATGCCTGCATACTATTCCAGGATTCAGAAGTCTTCTATTCAAGTATCATGGCCTATCTTAATATGATTTTCTTGTCAATATCTGCTACTCCTATTGAGCTGCTGGATGAGAGGGAGTTGACACCTGTGGAACAAATATATAATTCTGGAAAAATTAATTCACAATCATCATACTGTTTGTGATGATTTGAAACTGTATATATCCCCAGCAAAGCATGTTGTTAAAGTTAATCTATTCCTGTGGATGTGAACCCTTTGTAAGTAGGACCATTTAATGAGACTACTTCAGTTAAGGTGTGACCCACCTCATTCAGAACGGGCCTTAATGCTCTTTCTGGAGTCCTTTATAAATGGGATGAATACAGGGAGGAAAAAAGCCAAAGAAGCAAAAAGCCAAAATCAATGAAATCTGGAAGAGAAGGGAGAGACTAGCAGATGCCGCCATGTACCTTGTCATGTGGCGAAGGAGCCAAGGGTTACCAGCAACTAGTCTTTGGGAAGAAAGCATTGTTTTGATGATGACTTGATTTGGACATTTTTCTCAGCCTCAAAACTGTAAGCTCATAAATTCCCATTGTTAAAAGCCAACCCATATCATGGTATCTGCTTTAAGCAGCCTCAGAAACAAAAACACTGTTACTCCGATAAATAACAGTAGTTATTGTGGTTCTGTCCTAACACGGTACATTTTTATCTACCACTCTAAGAGGAGTTCTTCAAGTAGTTTCATGGAATTTGATGTTACTGGCTTATTACCCACCCTAGCTCACACACTCATGAGAATAACTGGAATATGAGACAAGCATTCTAGCACTCTTGCCACAGAACTAAATTAAAACATTTAATTAAATTAAATAGCTGGCACAGAGGGATTGCTACCAAGCACCAACTAACAATGCAACTGGGAAAAGACCTTGATCAAAAGGGGGAAAAGGTAAAGACAAATGAGTTAATACGGTTAAGAGACTTCAAAATGAGTCAGGAGGTCATTCCAGAGGTTACGCTTATGCACATCTCAGCAGGATCTCTTTGACTTCCAAAGTAGATACTACACCAAATACAGGGGCTCCTGAGGGCTCTGGAGACATCCAGACACTATAATCAGGGCAGATAGCTCAGGAGTTTGGTGCCTTGCCAATGGGTCCTACTTTGGAATTTATGCTCCCCAGTGTGGCAGAGTTGGACTCGGTTGTGGTTTCCCTACACATGGCTCTTCTGTCCTACTTGAACCTATAATTAGTACTAGAGTTTGTAGGTGTACGTCCAAGAGACTTAAATCTTTGGAATGACCATGTGCCATTTGGGCCCTGAATCTCAACAGAATTACAAACCCTACTCTCCTGTTCATTGGTCTCATCCAGGACAACTAACATGGAGGTGATGATGGACAACTACCATACCAAGGAACAGAGAGTGACTACAACTGCAAGCAAGAGAGTCCCATCCATTGGCCCTATGGGATCACATTCCCCTCTCAATTGGAGGTAGTGTGTGCATCACCAACCCAGAATCCTCAGGACTGGGAAATGAACTATGGACTAAAGTAGACTTACTGGTCTTCTACTATAGACTTACTGTGATTCTAGAAATGGAAGAAATTATAGCATTGATGTGGAGGCAGTGGCCACTGGAGGTTCTGAGGGCAGGGAGAGGGAAAAATAGTTGTAATACAGGGACATTTTGGGGACTTGGGAAATATCCTGAATGACATTGCAATGACAGCTACAGGCCATTATAAATCTTGCCATAACCTACAGAATTGGGTGGGAAAGAGTGTAAACTACAATGTAAATTTTAATTCATGCTTAGTGGCAATGCTCCAAAATGTGTTCATCAATTGCAATGAATGTACCTCACTAACGAAGGATGTTGTTAATGTGGGAAAATGTGGGAGGTATAGGGAGAGGGGCATATGGGAATCCCCTATATTTTTTATGTGACATTTGTATAATCTAAGTATCTTTAAAATAGATAGATAGATAGATAGATAGATAGATAGATAGATAGATAGATAGATAGATAGATAGATAGACAGATAGAGAGCATAATTCAGTGGTTGGTCTAATGAAGCCACTGTATCCCTCTACCCTCACACCATCAAATTCTGATCTTAGGAAGTCTTGTGAGACTTGTGCATGATTACTAATGATAGAGGTATTTGCCTTAGTTTACCTTCCTGATGTTCAGTGTTCAAACCAGAAAGGCTTTTCCAGGTTTGTCAAGCTGCTGAGCAGTTGTTTCTCTCAACTGTATAGTTACTCTGAAACCAGAGGGCCATTGGTACTGAACGCTTTCCAGCTTCCTTTGGCTATATTCTCTTTTGTCAATCCCCATACCTTCTGTTCTTACCCATGATTCAATAAATTTGTAGGATTATATTCTGCACTGGGAAGAATAATGCAACCCCCCCTCCAAAGATTTCCACACACAAATCCCCAGAACCTGTGAATATGCTATGCTACTTGGCTTAGAGAGAGGCATGGCAAAAGAAACTTTGAAAACATGATTAAAGTTATATAAAATTTAAAAAAAAATTTTTAAAAAGGAGAGAGTATCTTGAATTATGCATGTGGGCCCTGTCTAACCACTTGACCCTTTAAAAGCAGAGAAAATTATCTGACTGGAATCAGAAAGATGTGACAGAAGACAAAAGAGGTAGAGGAGTGATGAAGCAGAAGGGGAGGTGAAAGAGATTAAAACTCTATTTTCTGTTACTGGCTTGAAGACAAAGGGGATTACAAACCAAAGGGGGAAAAAACATATATATATATATATATATATATGACCTGTAGAAGCTGAAAGTGACCCCTGGCCAATAACCAGCAAGGAAATGGAGACCTCAGTCTTATAATAACATGGAACTGAATTCTTCCAGGAACCCAAACGAGCCTGGAAGTAGATTCTCCTCCAGTCTCCAGATGAAATCCCAGGCTGGCCAACACCTTGATTTCAGCCTTCTGGTATCCGGAGCAAAAGATCAGCTGAGCTTACCAGAATTTTGACTTATATAACAGTGAAAAAATAAATGTGTATTGTTTATGCTGCTGAAATTGTGATGATTTGTTACAACAGGAATAGAAAATGAGTACAGATTTTGGTAACAGGAATGGGGTAATGTTGTAACAAATACCTAACTAAACATGTGGACGTGCTTTAGAATCAAGCAGTGGGTATAGATTTGAAGAAAATACAGGAGCATGATAGAAAACGCCTAGATTACCTTGAACAGGCTATTAATAGAAATACAGATTTAGAGGATGTTTCTGGTGAGGGCTCAGAAGAAAGTAGAAGGAAGATCTTTGTTATATAATGGCAGAAAGCATAGAAAAAATTATGTCCTGCACTTATATAGAAAGCAGAACTTGTAAGCAACAAATCTGGTCATTTAGCTGAGGAGATTTAAAAAAAAATTTGTTGAAGGTGTGGCCTGTTTTCTTTTGCTGCTTATAATAAAATTTAAGAGGAAAGAGATAAACTAGAAGAAGAACTGTTAAAAAAAAAAAAAAAAAGGAACCAGGTCTTGATTTTAGAAATTTTTATCCTACCCAAATGGCAAAAGACACAAAAATTAAGAGTCACTGTCAATAAAGCATGCTCTAGAGAAAAAGCCCAGGGTCTGCCTGTAAAACTTTTTCTAATACTTTAGAAAGATCAAAAGTTCAGAATATTCAGTCACACACATAAAGGTGTGACACATAAATTTCCTCATACATCTCAGCAGAAGCTATAAATTTAGATGGTATATCTAGGAACAATCAGTGGACAAGCTTCTTATCTAATGGAGTGAATTCCCATGACATATGTGGGAGACCCACCAAGTTCTTGAGAATTTTATGCCAGCAGAAACATAGCCATTTAGGACTGAAAGGTGAAGAAGGAATATGAAAGGAAAGAAGGCTATCAGACTCCCAAAAGCCTATCTGCAGAAAAACTGGCATATGAAAAACTGCTCAGTTGCAAACATGTACTACCTTTCATGAAAAAAGAAGCATGACTCAAAGAGGGAAACAGAGAGCCCAGAGGGTAGAACCAAGAATCACAGAGGATTTTCCCCAGGACTTGAAATCGAATGCAATTTGCCAAACTGGCCTTCAAAATTGCTTGGTACCACTGACTCCTCTTTTCCTCCATTTTCTCCCTTTTTGAACCAGAAAGTCTATAACCAGTGTCCTGTGCCTGTTCCATCATTGTACGTTTGGAGCAGAAAACTACTTTCTTTAATTTCACAGGTCTACAGATGAAGAAGAATTGTGCTCCAGGAGGAAATTATACCAAGAGTGCCACCCATAACTGATTGTGATTATTTTGATTATTAGCTTTGAGACTTCTGAGCTGATGAAATTTAAACTTGAGATTTTGAACTTAAGTTGATGCTTGAATGGGATAAGATCTTTGGGGAAATTGGGATGGGATGAATGTATTTCATATGTGGGATAGAGACGAATCTTTGAGGGCCAAAAAGCAGACTGTTGTGGGTAGGATAATTGTCGCTGGTGCTTCTTGGCGATGACACTACTCACAGGGACCGGGGACCGGCTGCCGGCGTTGTTCGGCAGCGACCCTGCTTGCCGTGGGGTTTC
>PVKH010018109.1:0-15225 GCA_004027955.1 Chaetophractus vellerosus | reverse complement strand
GCCACGGGCAGGGCAGGTCGCCCGCGGATGGAGCACAGCCAGCCACCCGCGAACTGAAAGCCGGCCGTGAACGGACGCAGAGACCGCCCACAAGCGGGGAAAGCCGCGCCTGCGAGGTGACCACTCTTGGCGCGTCGCCGCAGCCAGGGGAAGGAGAGATATGTAATAAAATAAATAAATAAATCTTTAAAAAAAATAAAAAATAAAAAATAAAGAAAAAGAAACTGAGGCTTAATGAAGTGAAGTATCTTGCCTGAGGTGATGCAGCTTGAAACAGGCAAAGCTGGGCTTTGCATCTAGGCGTTCTGATCCCCAGCCCTTGCTGCTGTTATCACTTTATCACTCATAGTACTTCCTCAGTGGCATAGCTGCTTCTTTTTTCTTTTTTTTTTAAAGATTTATTTTTATTTATTTATATATCCCCCCCTTGCTGTCTGCGATTGCTGTGTTCATTTTGCTTTGCGTTTTTCTGTGTCCACTTGTCCCCCCCCCCGCTGCAGCATCCCGCCGAGTCAGCTCACCGCGTGGTGGCCCGCCCACTCGCGGCGGCTTGCCCTCTCCAAGAGGCCCCGAGAACCGAACCCAGGGCCTCCCATGTGGCAAACCAGTGCCCCACCAATTGAGCCACAGCTGGTTCCCCATAGTTTCTTTATTGTAATAACTGTTCTAGTCTTTTCTGAGGTTCTTGTTGCTTTGATTATTTTTTTTCTCTTAAAAGCTGTCATTTGAAAATCAGATGTTTTATTTCGTAAGGCAAAATGTTTAGAGGACCTTTTAGGACCATTGGGATTCTGATTCTTTATGTGTTAATACTTGCAAAGTTATATTTATAGACAGCCATTCGCCCACACACAGTTCAGCCAGTGGGTGATTGACTAAAGTTGGCTAACCAAGGCCTAGTCACCAAAGTTCCTGTGAGGTAAGTGCTGCTGCACAGGTGATTGTGGCAGAATGTCTGAGAAGTTTTGCTTTTGTAGGTGCAAAATCCAGAGATACCACCCATATCCCTCCTGTGTTTTCTGATTCATTTAATAACTTGTTCTCTAGATTGATGTTCCATGTTCTCTCTACCTCTTTGTTGGACGGCATGATTATGTTTCAGCTGGAACTTTGAGTTAATGTCATTTTTATATCTTTTGGTCTTAGGAGGCACTAGAATGATTTTTTCATAATCATCACAATTGTTAATTACTCTTCAGGGCAAGTCATTTTTTTTCTTTCACATGTTATTAGTTAATGACTTGTATAATCATTAACATAATTGCTATTAATAGCACATTTTAAGTATAACTCTAGAATTTAAAACATTTTTTATGAAAAATCTGACACCTTGCATTGAAACATGTTCTAGATATGTGGAAGAATTACAGCTAAGACTTACAAAAGCAAATGATAATGCAAGTTTTCTACAGAAAAGTATTGGGGAAGTAGCTCTCAAAGCTGAACAGAGCCAGCAAGAAACAGCTAAAAAGCATGAGGAAGAAAAGAAAGAGTTGCAGAAAAAATTATTGGACCTGGTAAGCAGAGAATAAATAGGAATATTTATTGGCAAGGAGGGAGAGGGGAAGTTCAAATAGGGCTAGATGATTTATTCTTTCACTTGGGGTTTCTGCAGGAAAAAAAGATGGAAATAAGCCACAACCAATATCAGGATCTGAAGGCCAGGTATGAAAAAGCCAATTCTGAGTCAAAAACAAAGCATGAAGAAGCCCTACAGAACCTTCAGAAGATGCTGTTGGATACGGAGGAAAAGCTGAAGGCTGCACATGAGGAAAACAGTGACTTGTTGCAGGAGATGGAGGAACTGAAAAACCAGGCTGACAAAGCCAAAGTATGTTATTGGGGAGAATCATATTATTGCTCTGGTTCTACATCAAGGTTGCATGGGTGCTTAGAAAGTACCAGTAGCAAATGGTATGAGTTAGATTGGCCTTTAAAAATAGTGATCTCTTGAGCACATGACAGAATGGTGAATTACATTTCCTGCTGCTTCTAGTGTTTTGTACAAGCTGCTGGTTCTCTCAGGGATGGTGCTGGCAACTGGTCTTTCCTTGAATGTACTGTGTAGCCATCACGGCCTGTGATGCTTGATTCCCGGCTGTCATAAAGGTGCTTATGTCGCCTGAGCTCTGTCTGCCTGCTTGCCATCAACTTCATTGTGAGGAAAAGCATGTTCCTCTCTTGCCCATCCTTGCTACCACCTTGTACTAAGGTTAGGAGAGGCATGTTGCAGAAAAGCAAGAGGCAGAAACCAAGCGAAGCAAGTGAGCAGACAGAGAACTTAAGAGAGAGCATAGTTAGGGAAACAGAGCTCTTACAGGAAGAATTAGAACAGAGAACTTAAGAGAGGGTTTTTACATAACCCCAGGAAGGTAGCATGAGCTTATTGACAAGGCACCTGGACTCGAGGGCAATGAGGAAACCTCTTATTAAATAGAGTCAGACTTGTTGGATTTCATTTTATGGTGTCAAGGTTGTATTTTTGCCCCAATATTTTTTTTGACTCTGGTGACTGAATGAGGTTCAACCATCCTAATATTATTTAACTTTTTATTGTTCAAAGAAAAGTTAATATTAGTCTTAATTTTTTAGCTGTTAGAGAAATGTTTATAAAGGAGTTTAGAAGAAAGAAAATATGACAGAGCATATGAAAGACTTGAAACAAGTCCCATAAAAAATCTCTTGTGAATTAAGTGGACCATGGCTGCCTCACTAATGCACGCGTGTGCGCGCGCGCACACACACACACACACACACACACACACTGCTCTAACTTGTGAACCGGTACATGCCATTTGAGATTAGCTAATGAGTAGACTCTTCATTTATTTATTCTTATTTAAGAATCTTCCTCAAGAATTGGCAGACTTTTTCCAGATAATATTTTCGGCTTTGCAGGCCATACGTCTCTGTTGCAACTACTCAACCTTGAAGCTGTAGTGTGAAAGCCATTGATAATATGCAAACAAGTGGGGATGGCTGTGTTCCAATAAATCTTCATCTATGAAAATAGGAGGTGGGCCGGATTTGCCCTTATAGTTAGCTGACTGCCAAACTACCTATGCCAAACTCTGTGCTGGACTCTGGGAAGATAGTGCATAAGACATAGTTCCTGCCCTTAGGGAGTTTACAGTCCATTGGGGCAGTCTGGAAGAAATAACTGTTACAGTGGAGTAAATATAGGCCACTGTGGAAACGTAGTTTCACCTAGCTTGGTCTGGGGGAGTGATATTGGGGTAGTCAGAGAGGTCTACTTTTCTAAAGAGGTCTTAGTTTTACTCTAAGAAATGAAAGGTATACAGCAAAATTGTATTTCTTGACCCTGATAATGGTAAATTATACTTGATTGTTTAGTATTCTTTTTTTTTTTTTAAAGATTTTCTTAATTTCTTATTTCTGCTTTTTGCACCCCCCCGCTGCAGCGACACACCGAGTCAGCTTCACCGGTGAGCAGTGGCCTTGCCCACTCGCGGGTGGCTTGCCCCGCCTGCGGGCGGCTCTGCTCTGCTCGCAGGCAGCTCTGCTCTGCCCATGGTGGCTTTGTCCTGCCCATGGTGGCTTTTGCCCTGCTCACGGAGGCTCTGCCCCTCCCACGGCGGCTTTGCCTTCTCAAGTGGTCCGCCCGCCTGGAGAGGCCCCGGGGACCGAATCCAGGGCCTCCCATGTGGTAAACCGGCACCCTATCCACTGGGCTATATAGCCGGCCCCTGTTTAGTATTCTTAAGCCAGTGTTTTCTCTTATTTGTGGTGCTATGACCTCTTGATGGGGACAATCTTCTGTTAAATAAATTAGATTGAAAGTTTCAACCTAAAACATTCTGCTTTTTATGGCAATTGACAGTCCATTAGACCAGCTAAACATAAACTTAACCCTGATTAACTAGATTTCTTTTTATTTTGGAGTACATTTTAGGTGGAAAACTTAAATATACTTATTAATTACTGCATGGATTCTTGTTCTTAGAGAAGTAACTTATTAAACTTTAAAGCTTTATTCTAGAATTTTTATTTTTGTAGTTTCATTGCCATGTAACTTAAATAGAGGCATCCTTTTTGTCCTGTTCCCTAGTTTAAAATCCAGTGGTCTGTAACTACACTGCTCCGTATAGTAGCTACTAGCCACATGTGACCTTTTAAATTTAAATTAGTTAAATGGAATAAAATGACAAATTCAGTTCTTCAGTTGCACTAGTTGCATTTCAAGTGCCCAGTAGCCACATGTTGCTAGTGGATCCCATAGTGGACATCATTGGCTGGTATAGACATCATGGTCAAATTATTTTCTAAATCAAGAAATTTTTAAAATCCATTAATGTTAGCCACTAGAGCCTAGAAAATTAGACTATAGATTTAAAAAGTAGAATATGATTCTGGGACTAAACCAGTCTCAGGCCAGTGATTGTCATTTAGGTCTTGTTAATTGAAAAGGAACAGTTATTCTCTCTAACCCCCACCCCCTCTTATAGTTAAAAGAGTACTCAGTTTTGTAGTTCTTTGAATTGTGAATTTAAAAAGTAATTCTTCAATGAATCCTATCTATGATAGAAATAATGAAATGACAGGAAAGAATTTTATGTCCTTCTGTCAAAATCAAGCTACTTTTAAAATCTAATACTCCTAGGTAGTGACAAGAAATAATTTTATAAGTTGTTTTGAATATAAAATAAGCTCATATATAAGTACTTTACAAGGCTAATTTTACTTTGTATTATCCTTTTATTGGCTCTGTTTATCTACTTTCTCTCCCTTGTCCAAATAGTTTCTATGAAATTTATTATAAAATATTTAAGCTCTTATGATTCAGTTATTTGGCCTTGTATTTGTCTGCTTGATTTCATTTTTGTTTTCTTTGTTTCCATTCTTTCCATCTTTTGTTTCTGTAGTCGCTAACCTATTTGTTAACATCAGCCAAAAAAGAAATTGAACTAATGTCAGAAGAGCTGAGGGGTCTGAAATCAGAGAAGCAGCTTCTTGCACAGGAAGGAAATACTTTAAAGTTAGAAAAAGGTTCACTTTTATCAAAGCTTGTAGATGTGGAGGCCAAAATAACTTTACTTGAGGACGACCAACAGAAACTGTGGTCAGTAAATGAAACTCTTAATTTAGAAAAGGAGAAAGTCTTAGAAAAAAAGCAAGATGCTGAAAAACTTTATCAGCAGGAACATCTCAATAAGGAAGCATTAGCTATTGAGAGAGAGCAATTGCTCAAGGAAATCAATATTGCCAAGGAAGAACTCTTGAAGATAAATATGGAAAATGACACTCTGCAAGCTTCCAAGACGAGCATGCAGACTCTCATAGAAGAACTTGAGTTCAGCAAAGATACTTTGCTTGCTGAATCAGAGAAGGATCGGGAAGAAAAAGACCACCTGGAAGATCAGATCAGGAGGCTTGCTACTGAAAATCTTGTCTTGGCTAAAGATAAGGATGAAATTATTCAGAAGCTTCAGAGCTCTTATGAGGAGCTAGTCAAAGATCAGAAAACCTTGATACAAGAGATTGATGATCTCACAGCTGAGAAGAAGTTAGCTTTGGAGAAACAGTCAAGACTTGATAACATGTGCCTAGCCTTAAAGATGGAGAGAGATCATCTCCTTCAGAACAACAAAGATCTGCAGTTTGAGAAGGACATGCTGCTTCAAGATCAGGAAAAGCTAAATGCCAACCTGGAGGCCACCCTTCAGGTCAAACAGCTACTAAGCACAGAAGCCAGTGGGCTACGTACACAGCTTGATAATGTTAACAAAGCTCTGAGAAAGGCCGAGCTTGAGACTATGCAACTTCAGTCTACAAATACAAGCCTCACAAAGCTCCTGGAAGAAATTAAGACCAGTCGAGAGATCACCGACTCTGAATGTATCCAACTTCTGCATGAGAAAGAAACCTTGGCCTCATCTGAGAGAAGGCTCTTGGCTGAAAAAGAAGAACTTTTAAGTGAAAATAGGATCATCTCCGAAAAACTCAACAAATGCTTAGAAGAAGCTGCCCAAGTTGAGATGAACCTGAACAAGCAGATCACTTACCTAACTTCTGAGAAAGAGATGGCTTGTCAGAAAATTACGAAGCTCAAAAAGCAGCATGATAGTCTCTTGAAAGAAAAATCTGCACTGGAAATGCAAATTGGAGATTTACTTGCAGAGAGAGAGAATTCCATCAAAGCCATAGGAGACCTTAAGAGGAAATATGATCAAGAGTCTGCAAACAGAAGAATAATTGTGCATGAGAAGATGAAACTACTAGGTAATATTGATGCTCTGAAGAAAGAGCTTCAAGAGAGGAAAAAGGAAAACCAAGAACTAGCGACCAGCAAGTATGATCTCTCTGTGATGTTGAAAGAGGCTCAAAGTGCCAAAAAGAACCTAGAAAAAGAACACACTAACATATTGCAAGCAAAGGAGAGCCTGGATGTTGAACTTCAGACTTGTTGTTCTGAAAAGAACATTTTGCTGAGGGATGGGTTGAATCTTCAAGAAGAGTGTCAGAAACTAAATGAGGAGATCCTTGAAATGCAGCAGTCCTTAATCCTAGAAAAAGAAGCCAGAACAAAGGAAAATGAGTCATCCTTGTATGAAAACAATAAACTCCATGGGAGAATTGTGCTCCTGGAGCAAGAAGTAGAAGAGTTAACAGTGTGTACGAAGGAGCTCCAGTCTGAGAAGTTTGTACTCATCCAAGAGAAGGCCATATTGGAGCAAAAAATGGCGGAGATCATTAAGGAAAAAGAACTCTTAAGTACAGAAACAGCTCAACTCGCCGCCAACATAGAGACTCTGAAAAGCGATTTTGCTACCTTGTCCAAATCCAAGTTAGAACTGCAGGAACTGCACAGCTGCCTCACTAAAATCCTGGAAGACCTCCGACTGAACCATGAGGTGACCCTGGCTGAACGAGCCAAGGTAATGCAGGACAATAAGAACCTCTTGATTGAGAAAAGAGAAATGATGCTGAAAAAGGACGAGCTTCTGAAGGAGAAGGAAAAGCTGGCAGAAAGCTACTTCATACTTCAGAAAGAGATTAGCCAATTGGCCAAAACCAACAGCCATATTTCAGCCAATCTCCTAGAATCTCAAAATGAAAACCGCACTTTGAGGAAAGACAAGAGCAAGCTTTCCCTTAAAATTAGAGAGCTCGAGACTCTTCATTCATTTACGGTAAAGTGAGAGGTTCAGGTATTGAGCCACCTGTATTACTAACACTGTGCACTAACTTTAGTGGCTTAAGTGATTTTTCTTCATTTCCAGGTAGAGAAATCTATCCTATCAAGTCAGTTGTTTATATCTCACAAGCTATTACAATTGGAAAGGGTGATTCTTTCCTAAATGTCTATTTGCAGTAGTCCCTATCCGTTTGCCCAAAAAAGAGAAACAAACTGTGAATGAAAAGGATATATATTTTTTAATATAAGGAGAAATTTTTGTGAAAAAGTTAAAAGTTAACTGTCATTCTTAAAGGTTTGAGAGCTATACTAGGATGGGCACATACTGAAGTAGTATTTTCTATTTGGCTTTTAAAAGCTTCATTGTCTTTATCCATTTGGAGGTGGAAGATTCCACTGAAATCTCCATGACTTGTAAATAGGGAGCATATAATGCAGAATTCCCATAAACTTTATTAAGCCAAATGAAATTGTAAGCAAATGCCTGAAAAGGTTTTAAGTTATTTTTATTATTTTTGGTATTTATCAGCTAAAATTTTGCCTCCATATATATTTTTTCTTTTTTATTCACAGCCATGTTTATATTCATTGCCTACAGCTTCTCTAGTAGATTTTTCCATCATATCCTTGTCATTAGACACTTGGACCTTATGTTATAATTGCCCAAATAATTTTTATTTTTATTTGAAAAGTTCCCATTCTAAATTCTGATTTCAAAAGCCCCAAATTTGAAATAGCAAGAATAGTATTTTATGCTTATGACAATGTGATTAGGAGAAAATTCAGCCGTATAAAGATACAACTTTATCATCACTGGACATTTCTCTCAAACGTAAGTCAGAGAGATGAGCATGACTATTGTGTAACTTGGAACTGACATTGGAAGAGGGGTCTGAAAATCATGAAAAGGGTCTGTAAACTTACTCTACTTCAAAGTAAAGACCGTGGCTGTCTGGGTCCATCCATGTAGTGTTAGGTTGGTGACTGACTCACATTCCCTTTGTGACTCCCGTCACCATGCGGACCTGAGTGAAGGGCAGGCTGATGGGGAGCATAGCCTGAGCGTCGCCTTATGTGGTGGTGTTAGGTGTCCTCAATTCTCATCGTGCTTTCTTGTGTTCAGGCTGCCCAGACAGCAGAAGATGCCATGCAGATAATGGAGCAGATGACCAAAGAAAAGACTGAAACCCTGGCCTCTTTGGAGGATACCAAGCAAACAAATGAAAAGCTACAGAATGAAGTAATCAGATTTAAATGACTCTTTGCACAAAGAACAGCTTATCAATTTCATGAAAGTTTGATCACTAACATAGGATTGTTTTTTTTTTTTAAGGTGTGGCTGTATACAGGTTTGATATGTGTTGGCAGAGTTGAATGGATGTCAAAGCCATGATAATATTAAAGAAAGTATATTATTTCATTATCTACTTAATAGGATGAACCTTAAAAAATTGAGGGTAACACCCAGTTAGCATAGCTTTCTAATATAATTGTTTGAGAATAGAACTAATGAGAGGCAGTAACTAATAGCATTCTCAGGTTTTTGTATCCTTTATATTAAATCACACAAACTTTTTTTTCTCAACTCTCTCTCTAGCATTGAGACACTAAATTCCATTCATTCCTCAGCTCTGAGTTTGACATAGCCCTTTTTTTGGCCTAAAATTCAGTACTGATTCCCTTTTGTGTCATCTTGAATTAGTCACTTCTGGGGCTGGGATAAATTTGTGGCATCAAGCTATTTTTATTCTTTCCAGAAGTAGCATTTCTCAGTTTTCTACCCTTCTTCGATTCCCCTCCTCCCTCCCTCCTAACTCAGAGGACCCCTTTCTTTCTTTGGAATGTTGTTCCCTCCATCTAGAACAGATAGATTCACTGAAACAGTTATTTACAGTTCTAATGAACTTCAGATGCTTTTTAAAGTGATAGGCAAGTAAGATGTTAAGGAGTTTAAGGCAAGGGAGGGGATGACCAAATTGAATAGCTTAGTATAAAGACTGGACCTCATTATGGCAGGTCAAATTTGTAAAAACATGGACATTTTTAGGTAATTACATGATAAATAAAATTTGACACGGAAGGGGGAGTAAATTTATGGAACTGACTTCTAAGAGAAGACAAGCTAAAATATAAAAATATTAAAGAATAATAGATGATAAAATTAGAAGCTTAAGTAAGTGAGAATATTTTAGGGAATATTTCTAACCTTTGAGAATGGAATCAGGGAGAATTTTGTTCTTCCATAACACATCCCTTGTTATCTTTGTCATAGCCAAAATACTGGAGTGGATGAGTCAGGTTTTTGGACCCATTCTGACGTTTTATTTTTCTTGTTCTGTGATTCTGGAATGTTGGCATTAAAAAGAAGGTGGTGGTGTTAAAACTAGCAAGATACTTTGTAAGACACCTGACTATATTCTAAATGACATGGCAAAGTATCTCCGGCTATAGGAGACAATTACACAACGTTCAGGAGCACACACCTGTGTAATGGATGGCCCCTAACAAATCCCTCATCCTTGGTTGGGGCTCCAACCCCAGATTCTGGCTGCTACCTGGAGCCTGTGTTCATTCGCATCCCCAATTGTTCCAGGAACGTGCCTGGCTTTTCCTTCATAGGCCAGGCCCTAAGCTGTCTGCAGCCCCTGTGGGCCAGTGATGGGGCCAAATGTACCAGTGCCTTTCAGTCTCACTACACGGCTTTTTCCTTTTGACCAATTCAAGTTTGGGTGGAAAACTAAATCTTTTCCCATCTGCAAATATTTTGATTCAAACAAATAATTCTTCTACTGATGACTATGTAAATTTGGTACTGACATTGAAAAATGTCATATCCTAACTTACTTATCTATAGGGAAGGAAAGGGGTTTCCATTACAAAGAATATCCCTTGCTGATGTGAGGCCTTTGCATTTTATTTCTTGTTGTTTTTTTTTTTGATGGATCGTGCTTGAATAGCAATATCCATGATATTCAGAATTGTATAGAAGCTGAAAGAAAACTTTAGTTTTAATTTATGTAGCAACTTAATTTGACTAGGTATACAGGAAATATCTGATTAACTGTAAGGAGGAAGTTTGCAATTTACAATAGACCTGGTTATTTGTACTCTGTTTACCCTGGTGTCTCCTTTTTTTGTTTGTTTGGCAAGTGATTAGTTTCACATATCTTTTAAATATGCATTTTCATGAGTACTTTGTCTATCCAAAAATGTCACTGGAAAATGAAATACTTTCATCAGGTTTTTTTTCTCTTGGTCTTTAAGTTGGATACTTTGAAAGAAAACAACTTGAAAAATGTGGAAGAGCTCAACAAATCAAAAGAACTTCTGACTGTAGAGAACCAAAAAATGGAAGAATTCAGGAAAGAAATGTAAGTTTATCTCTTTTGACACTTATTTTAAATTGTGTGTTAAAGTGAAAACAATGCTGATTAGTTAACAGATATTTGGAAAGTATATAAAATAAAAAATAATAGTAACCCTTCTGTCCCCTACTCCACTCCAGCCCTGTTGCATACCCAGAAGCAACCACTAAAACCACTGTTCAGTCAGAACTATAGCTAAATTAATCTTAATTTCAAGAATAATCAAATTTTCTGGCATGGAAATTAAATGCCCTAAACTTTGGAAGACTCTTTATAATTAAGGTTTACAAATTACTGTGCTCCCAGATTTCAGGCAGAGTGATTGCTCATGTCTCTTTGGCTGATGACACCACTTAGGCCTTGCCATTTGAGTGTGATCCTTGTAATTGGAGATTGAGTGTTTTCTGGCAATTTAAATGATGGTTACAGTGTAGATTTCATTTTGTTCTTCTATTCTATGTTGCATCAGTTGTATGATACTATACACTTCAAGCCAATTACCATGATGAGCATTTGAGTATCTCCTTTGGGCTATGCACAATTCAGCTAGGAAGAATACAAAGGTGCATTATATGTATTCCCTGCCCCTTAAGAGCTTATATTATTTTATTTCCAGTTCCAATGAAACAAATAGATGTGATTCAAACAAAAACAGTTCCAAAGTGTTATTCCTTAAGTAATTGTCCTCAACACTATTTGTCAGGAGTATGTTAAAGTAGCCTGTCTAATTCTTCTGAGACTTCATTAAGTATGCCTAGAAATAATTTGATAGCTGAGCCACTCCCCTGAGGAGATGCACAGCTCGTGATGTTGATGACTGATCCCCTCCTCAGTCTTACTTTTTAATTATACTTCTCTAGATTATGTTTAAACAGTTCCCAACAATTCCGTTTACACAGATTTATAAAGTTACATTTGTGATTATGGCCTTCAGGAGATGCTTAAATTTCTTTGCCTACCATGCCTAAATCCCACA
Source organism: Chaetophractus vellerosus (assembly GCA_004027955.1). Classification (NCBI taxonomy): domain Eukaryota; kingdom Metazoa; phylum Chordata; class Mammalia; order Cingulata; family Chlamyphoridae; genus Chaetophractus; species Chaetophractus vellerosus. The sequence goes on along the minus strand of PVKH010018109.1, from coordinate 3,728 downwards.
AATAAGATAATGGGTCACTGTGATGGGAAAACACCTTCAGTACCAATTTAGTTATATTCTGAGGGGGTGGGTTCCCTTAGGGTTTGGGAGTTGTTTTCTGTGACACAGTCGTTAAGATATCCTGAGCATTTGGGGCACTGAGTTGACTTAAGTCCATTTGTGTCACACAGGCAGCTGGTGAGGGAGGATCTGAGCAGCAGGAGAAGACTCCCCTACCAGCCTCCCACTGCCATAATCCCACCTCTGAGCTCTCTGGGCCATACTAGGTAATGGAGGGGCAGGGCCAATGGATCTAGCCAAGAGAGCCTCTGGAGAATTAGACTAAATTCCTTTTTCCTGCACTGCTACCTAGGAGTCTCTGGTAACGATCATTACATAGGTCTAGCATTTAAGTGTTCAAAGTCCTCACTAAATCCTCTCGTGTCATCCACCTCTATTAAAAGATAAATTGTTTTTGTCCCCCCTTTGAATTATTCCACTGAAAAATAAAATTTTAATGCTTCTTGCCTATGGAAGCAAGGGACTGAGAGCCAAAGATTTTGGCCCCAACTGTGGTTACTGTAACTTTGGCCTGCCTTCCTCCTTGGTGCTGTTCCCCCCAGATCCTTGGTTCCCTGAAGGAAGTCGTTGGGGTGACAGGGTACTACAGGGCAGACAGAGCCTGGGCTGCTCTTGATTCTCTGTCTTTTTTCTGCCCCATTCAGACCCGTGGGAATCATGTATTCCTGTCAGACACTTGGCACATCATAGCCAGGCTTCTTGGCAGGGGAGGTCGGTGGCAGGTGCATGGGTAGCATATATCACAAGCTGGTGGAAGGAGGTTTGGGGAAGGCGAGGGGAAGGGGAGCGCAGACCCCTAGTGCCTCATCATTCTCTGCCCTAGGTTTGGGTCAAATTTCAAGGACCAGCTGTGCAATGGGGATAAGACTTCTCCACAAAAACTAGTCATTCTGCTGTTTCTCATTCTTCATTGCCAGAGATTGGGTACCTGTTTGATTTTTCTATGGTTTAGCATGTGGGTAGAGTTCTTCATGTCCTCAGAGCATTTATGGTTTCACCTGACAGGGCTGTGGTTCCTGGAGGAAAAGTGATGTCAATGTAGACCTAGGAGATCTAATAGGAACCATCTCTTTTAGAATATTGCCTTTGGCACAGGAACCCCATCATGTATAACTAAATGCTTATTTTTTCTTTATATTCCTTACTAAACTTCTTTTAGGAGAACTCCCGATTTTTGTTAACCAGCTCCTATTTTCATTTGGAGAGAGAAAATAAAATGGTTTCTTTTGGGGGCATAATTTTGGATCTTAGGGAAAGGATATAAAAATTTGGATTTTTGTCTTTACCCACCTGGCACAGTAATAGATCTAGACTCTATTTAGCAGGATAATTAATAGATTTAGGATAACGGATTGACAAGAAGAATGTTTGGAAATCCATATTTACAATGTTTATTTTGCCTCTCAGTTTTAAACTGTGACAGATTCTTTTTTGTTCCAAGATAACCTTGCCATGTAGAAAGAGAAGTAGTTTTAAAAAGTATTTGAAACATTTTTTGTTGATATTAAAGTTATTCCTTAGAGTATTTCCTGAAGTTGAGTATTAGAACCCCTTTCCTCTAAATTATATGTGCCCACTACCCACTAAAGAAAAATTGAAAAGTGTTTTTATTGAATCATGACTGAAATCCTGCTAGTTGTAGCTCTAGTTCTCTTGGTCCTACTACGTACTGGCTTTATGATTTGGGATATATCTTTTCACTTTCCTGAACTTCATTTTTCTCATCTTTAAATGTAAATAATAACATTAGCCTTAGCCTCCCTGGGCTGTGATGAGGATTAAATGAGAAAATATACATGAAAGCATTTAGTAAATTTTTTTTCTCAATAGTTACCAGGGAAACTTTTTTTCTAAATATGCACATTTTAAATCACATCACTAATATGGTGAAGGTCATGAGGAAAAGAACACTTGTAGGCTGTCAGTGGAAGTAGAAATACTTTTTCAAATTTAATTTGGCAGCATTTATCAAAATTATAAATGTTCATGACATTTGACTCAAATTCTATTTCTCTGAATCTATACTATACTCATACATGTGAGGAAAGGAAAGAAAAATATATCATTGCACCATTTTTAAATGTTGTTTGTAAATTTAAAAATATTAAACAAATGCTGTTTTTGTAGGTCAATACTTAAGGATGTTTTGGCCACTTTTCTACTTTTCAACATGATAGTTTGTCTCCTTGTGTTAATTTTCCTTACTGTGGGCCTTTAATATAAACCCAGGATTTAAAAAGCTGTAAATGATGAAAACTTTTATCAGAGAAGGACAGGAGTGTAAACTTACCACTTTGTCAGGCCATACAAGTACTGAGACCAAATAGCCCCTAATGAAGGCAGTGACCACCTGGGGAATAAAATGTTTGACTAAGAACAGAGACTTCATCCCTGGTAAAAATCTTCTGAACTGTCAAGAATTGATAGACTTTGGCCAGAAGATGCAGAAGATGAACTTTAGCTGTGATATGTATATGTGAGTGTATGTGTGTGTAAATATATATATCCATAATTAAAATCAAGCCTTTTGGATGACTAATTATATCTAAGGCTAAAATTCCTTCTCACTTTTTCTGCCCTTGCTAAATGAATATCTCTGCAAAAAGTCTAATTTATTATGCTAAGAGAATTTTTGTGTAGATTTGTTCCTCTAAGTCTTAATGATTTTTTTCAACTATGTTTTCTTTTTATTTTTTAATTGTTTATATTTTCAATTATTAAATGTACAAAATAAAGGTTTTTAAAAAATCTCAATGTGGTCAAACCAGTGTGCATATTATAGGTATATGGAAAACTAAAAAGTCAGGAAAACTAGAGAAGCCAAACGCTGCTACATTAGACAATTGAAGTTAAAAATAGATGTGTTCATGCACCAGCAGATGGATTCATACCCAGAAGACTTGATTCAGAATCCAGCCTTGTATGACAGCTCACTAAATGGAGTTTAACCAGCAGACTTACTTAAAATTCCCGATTGCTTCAAAACCTCCTGTGGCATAAAACTAAAATCCAGTGATCAAATAAAATATTTTGAATATCCACATGTAATGAGTAACAATTAAGGATGTATATTTTGGGCTAATTTTAACAGTGGAAGATGTTGAATAAATACATCTACCTTGTGCATATTATGCTAATATTCATTATACAGATTATCAGGCTATATTATATTTTTATTTGCTGCTTTTCATTACAGATTACCATTGGGGGTAAATACAATAAAAATAAAATACTTGTTATATAATTAGAAAACTGCCATTTCCTTTGGGCATTTCACCTTAGTTGTCTTAATATATACTCAGATTCACATCAGCAGTCGACCCTGACAGATACTGGCAAATGGAAATGTTGGATTTTTATTTTTGCCAGGAAAAACAGATTACAGATCTGTATGGTTAGAACAGAGTACCTTGGCAGCAAATTAAGTTACTTTATCAACATGGCAGGTTTTAAGATAATAGCTAATGGAAGTATTCCTAAAGACGAGAGCTACACTGACCATTTCATTTGTCACTTGTTTTATAGTGAAATTCCTTTTTGTATGGGAAGTGTGTAGAAGTGGGGTAAATGTATGTGTAGGAGGGTGGGGGGAGTGATTATTAGGTTTAAAAAAATGTGATTGCGGACAGCAACCCTCCTTTTGAGCATTTAGAGCCATTTAGCCCCTC
>PVKH010018108.1:0-15223 GCA_004027955.1 Chaetophractus vellerosus | reverse complement strand
ATACTCAAAGGAAGGAGGGAGTGGCTTGGTAGTTATCTGTTGGTAGCAGCTGTTGCTAGGGAAGGGGGTGGGTTAGCAAACTGTTCTTTCCAGTTCTTTGAGAAATCGGTGGAACATGACTCAGGCTGTTTATTATCAATTCAGGGAGGTCATGCTGCTGATAACGAGTACTGCATGTTTCCTTCATTGTCCCCAACAGAGAAACACTTCAAAATATAAGAAGAGAAGGAAAGTTCCTCAACATGATAAAGGGCATATTTGAAGAACCCACAATCAACACCATATTCAGTGGGGAAAAGTTGACAGCTTTCCCTGTAAGATTGGGAACAAAACAAGGATGCCCACTGTCACCACTGTTATTCGCCATTGTGCTAGAAATTCTAGCTAGAGCTATTAGGCAAGAAAAAGAAATAAAATCCATCCAAATTGGAAGAGAGGAAGTAAAACTTTCACTGTTCACAGATGACATGATCTTATATTTAGAAGATTCTGAAAGATCTACAACAAAGCTATTAGAGCTAATAAATGAGTTCAGCAAAGTGGTAGGATTCAAGATCAACACGCAAAAATCAGGAGAGTTTCTATAACTACATTTTTCTAAAGAATAAATGCAAATAGTAAAAATACACATGAAAAAATGTTCAACATCACTAGCTTTTAGGGAAATGCAAATCAATGCTACAATGAGATATAATTTCAGACCTACTAGAACAGCCACTATTAAAAAGTCAGAAACCTACAAGTGTTGGAGAAGATGTGGAGAGATGGGAACACTTATTTGGTGGGAATGTAGAATGGTACAGCCACTGTGGAAGTTTGTTTGGCAGTCCCTAAGGAAGTTAGATAAAGATCTGCCGTGTGACCTGGCAATACCACCTCTAGGATATAGACAGAAGAACTGAGAACAGGAACACAAACAGACATCTGCACACTGATGTTCATAGCCATGTTATTCATGATTGCCAAAAGATGGAAATAACCCAGGTGTCCATTAACTGACAAATGGATAAACAAACGGTGGTATATATTATTGAGATGAAAGAAGAAATAAAGTCGTGAAACATATGAAAACATGGATGAACTTAGAGGGCATTATGTTGAGTGAAGCAAACCAGACACAAAAGGACAAATATTGTATGATTTCGTTATTATGAGCTAAATATAAAGAGCAAACTCCTGGTGTTAATAGGTAGAATATAAGTCACCAGAAAATAGGATATAGTTAGAAAATGGAAAGCTGAGGTTTAATTGGTGCAGAATTGGTAAAAAGCCTGTTTGTAAATGTTTAGAAATGAATAGAAATAGTAAAAGCACATCATAGGGCCTGTACTCAGCAGTGCTAACATATGAGTATGATAGTGGTTGAAAGGGAAAGTCTAAGGACCAGTATAACACTAGAAAGAAAGCTAAAAAAAATGAAACATGAGACTGTATAGCATAGTGAACCCTCCTGTGAAAACTGAGTATGGTTGATAGTGACTATATAAGAATGTTTTTCTTTGAAGCAGAAGAAATGTATGTTCATGGTACAAGAGGTTAATATCAAGGAGATATTTGGGCAAATATACAACCAAACAAAATATGAACAGTAGTGTGTAGTAATACACAAAAGGAAGCATGCTAAGTGAAAGATACTAGACAAAAAGTACTACACATTGACTCCATCTATACAATATGTAAATATAAATAAATTACAGATAGGGAAATAGTATAGCAGTTACATATGGCAGGTGAAGGAGAGATTGAGAAGTGACTACTAACGGGTAGGGTTTGTTTCTTTGTGTTGGTTTGGTTCTTTTTGTTATGGTTTTTTTTCCTTTTCTTTTTTTGGAGTAATGAACACTCTCTAATATTGATTGAAGTGCTGAATGCACAACTGGTGTGATTATACCAAATGCCATTGATTGTACAGTTAGATGAATTGTATGGTTTATGAATGTGTTTCAATAAAATTGATTACAAATTTTTTTAAAAGTAAAGCATAAAATTTATGATTATAGAAGGGGCTTACTGTAAGTGGGGTGGGGAAGACAAAGAAAAGTGCAATCAGAGATTAAGGTGGATGTAAGTGCACTTTGTGTCAGAAAGAGTTTACCTGACTTAATAAGGTCACAATCTTTTTATTCAGCCCCAGCACTTCTGAAGGTCTTAAAGTGCTATTAAAGTTTTTTTTTTTTAATAACTTTTCATAAATAAGCAGTTTGCTGCCCAAATCTGCCAAAACTGCTTCTCTCCAGATGGCAGGCAGCAGGCTGAGCTGGGCTGATTTCTCAGCCTTAAGAAAGGCCCTTCTCTCTGCCCTTCAGCACCTACACATCTTCCAGGAGCTGCCTGCTGCTCCTTGTCCCACAGTGCAGTATCTGTTTATGTCAGCCAGTCCAGGCCCCAACGAGCTTTCCAGTCCAGGCAGACTTGGATCCTAATTGAGGGGGGCTGAAGGGAACCAGGAAAAAGTCTTCACTGTGGCTCTGTGTTTCCAGAGGATGCTGAAGTTGAAGGCAGAGGGATGAAAATATCAAGGTTTCCATGCTACCCTAAGTAGAAACTTTCTTCTTTCCTCCCCCAACCTCTTTCATTTCTTTTTCCCTCTTCTCCTTCCTTTTTTTGGCCTGAGACACCTTGTTAATTTTTAAAGATTAACAGGCCATTTAGCGTGAGAAGAGTGTGGAGCAGGTCACAGATGAATAAATTAATACCCAAACTTCACACTAAGATGAAAATCAAAGCTGTCTGTTTTATTGCTTAAAGTATCTGTGAGTGTTAGGCAGGAGGAAATTGGTATCTCATTAAAAAAAAAAAGGAGAGAGCAGGTAGAGAGGAAGCTAGAAGCTTGTTAAAGGTGGTGGAAAAGCTGTCTTAATTATGCTTTTCCATTTGCTAACAAGAGGGCATTTGTTATGGGTTCAGGGGACTTTATCCCAAGCAAAACAAACAGAGTTAATGACATTATTTTTGTCTTTTTAGTCACTGGTGGCTCTGGAGTCCTGTTTCAAAATAAAGGTTTCACTGCTGGAAGTCAATTAAACCAGAGAATGCTGGCAAAGGGTCAACTGCTTTCACTTTCAAAGATTGATTTGAGAGCTGTTACCCAACCTTTCACCTTACCCCCATATAAGGGGGAAGGTGCAGCTAGGGCTCCTCATTAGTGCAGGAATTTGTGTGTCTGGAGAGGCATTTAAAGGCCATGCTGAGAGTCATTCAGTCAGAAACAGTATTGAAAGTCTACTGCCTCTCTCAAGCACTAGTTTTCTCTTTTGGAAAATGGAGATACTAATGACTTCCTGGTTGTTGTGATGATTAAATAAGATGTTACATGAGAAAACATCAAACAATAAGTTAAGGGTTCCAAGGAACTTTAATAATACTGGCTACAATTGGTTGCTGCTTGCTATGAGTCTAGTGTATTATAAAGTGGGATTTGAATCCAAGCCTGTTTTACTATTTCTGATGGAAGTTCATGAATCAGATGTTGTCTCTTACTTCAGAAATGATAGGGGAATAGAAACACACTTTAATAATGAAGCAGGGTATGATTGATGGCCAGTAAAGATTCAATGTGCTAGGAGAATTTTTTTAAAATGAGATCACTTTTGGCTGGAGAATTATACCAAGAGGTAGTAGCATAATATTCAAGGGTATATACAGAATGATTGGTTCAAATCCCAGATTCCTTGGTTTCTATCTACGTAACACTGGACAAGTTCTTTCCTCTCTTTAAACTGCCTTCAGCTATAATATGAGGCTTGAGATACTACCTCTCTCATAGAATATTGTGTGTTGAAAAAAATAATTTCTATAAAACACGTATCACTGCTGGATGAAGAGGTTTTTAAAAATTAAGGCAGATTTAACACAATTGGTAGAGAATTAAATGGATTTTGAAAGATGATAGGGTTTCAACAGAGCCATCAATGTTTGAAAGAATGTCTGAAATAGCTCCAGTATGCTGCAATAAAATAGCTATTTTACTCATTGAATATATTTTAAAATTATGGAAGCAAACCATTTTCTAAATGTGTCAAGCATAAGGACTGGTTCCAGGTTCAAGAAATGGTGGAATATCTTGTATCAGATTAACCTTCCTGCCAATAATAATTACGAACTCTGCCAAAAATGTGAAAACCAACTATTCCAAAGCATTGTAGAATGATCAGAGGCAGGAAGAAAGCAAAGGGGGTTTGACCCTTGTTAGAAGATGACCACATTGGATGAGATTCATATCTGAAGGCTTTTATTCTGTGGTAATCCTAAAACTACATGGTATCAAGAGGAAAGAGCTCAAACAGAGAGCCATAGTCTTAGTGACTTGAGGAGACAGAAACAGAGGAGAAATTGAAAAAATTGATAGTGCCCTATTTTGAGAAAGCCTAAAATCTTCAAATAAAGTCTCCTCTAATCCTTAGTCAAACCCCAAACTGCGTATATGCCCAGGTCAGTACTCCAAGAAGTCCTGAAGGAAAAAATACCTGGAAGGCTGAAAGAGCTAAACAGAGATATCAGTTGTTTTCCAAAGCAGGGAAGACAGAATTTGGAGTTTGAGTCCAGCCAGGTTAGATGGATTTGGCCTTTACATCGAAACCATAGAAAAACCACAATTCAGGTATAAAGATTATGCTTCAGGTCTAGAAGATTTACCCTAAAACTAAGAGATAAATGAAATAGAACAACACTTCCAAAGTCTAAAACCAAGCCCTCACAAGATGAAGGTGATCCAGCAATAATATAACTGACTTCTAGAATAAAACAAGCCTATTCAGGAAAAATAACTGAATTCAGAGTCTGTACAAAGTGACACGAACAGTTACTGGTATACAACAAATAGATATGCAAAGAAACAGGAAATGTGATTTAAAATCAATAGAAAAAATTTGGAAATAGAAATAGATTAATGGGCAATCCAGATGTTAGAATTAGCAGACAGAAATTTAAAGTCTTCCACTTCATTCCAAGAGGGATAAAAATGGTCTGGAATTACCCTACCACTGTAAATAACTTAAAAATTGGACAAAATATTGTAAACTAATATTATACATTGGACAACAAAGCTGTGATTCCTGAAAAAAGGAAAACAAATGAGGAACCCTACCTTCACATAGGCTTTCTACCTGGATATAACTTCTGTACTGTGATACAGGGATGGGGCACCCAAACAGAGCCCAACCATCATGTTGAGTTAAGGAGACAGAGAACAGAGTTCAAGGATGTCAAGGCAGCTAGAAATTTTGGCAGAATACTCAAAAAAAAAGGGATCTGCAGGGAGAAAAATTCTAGAAAATTGCATTTGAGTACTTGGCTAAATACCAGCCTGCATTTGCATATATTGAAATGCCAAAAGACCAAATAAGAACCACTTCCAAGGGAAAAAACACATAAAACTATAAGACTAACAATTCTGTAGCATCCTTAGGGCTGGTAATCATTAAAGTTCTGCACAGCTAGCATGGAGGTACCTTACTGAATATTTGGAACATTTAGTAGAGACAGGGGAATGGCAAAGCCTTAGTGGCACTAAATTAGGCCTTGAATAAAGGTTTTCCTTAAAAAGATCTTAAAATTAAATCATGAGAGAATCAAATTAATCTCTAATTGACCATTTAATTTCTGCTTTATCTCTAATATATCCTTTTTCATTCTAAATATGGTTCATTTGTGTTTTCTTTCATTTTTTTTTATTAATTTCACCAAAGGTTTTGTTAATCTTTTCAAAAAGTTAACTTTTGGTCTTAAGTTGCATATTAACATGATATTTTTCAGTCTTTTTTATATTCTAATATGCATATTAAAATTAAAGCTATACATTGCCCTCTAACTACTGTTTTAGCTGCATTTCAAAAGTAGTATTATCATTACCTTTTAGTTTAAATTTTTTTTCTAAGTTCTCTCATGATATCTCTGCCAACCTACATGTTATTTAGAAGTGTGTTTTTACTCTTCTTTTTGACATTTATTTCTAATTTATTTGAGTGGCAGTCAGAATATGAAGTATATTGGATACTGATTCTTGGAAATTATTGAAACTTGCTTTATGGACTAGTGTATAGTTAGTTTTTAAAAGTATGCTATGGACTTTTAAAAGTATGGGAAATCTACTTTGATTTGTATAGAACACTTAACATTATTTAATTTGTTAATCTGGTGTGGGTGGCTAACAGCAGTTTATAACTTTGTGAAATTACAAAGTATTGAATTTTTAAATCATGGTTAATATTACATAACATCAACATATGTGATAGTTAGCAGGCAAGGCAGGCAATAAGGAGGCAAGGAGGTAGGCACATTGACCTGGTTCTCCCTTGAGACAGGCTATTGAAGGAACCAGAAGGTTTGGGCATGGGCAGTAGGGACAAAGATGCATCAGTCTGAAGTCTCACCTTCAAGTACCATTCCAATTAGTGCTACTTTTTCTTCTTAATAGAATATTTATCTGCTAATTCTGCACGTCAGTACTGCCAGCAACTCTCAAGCCCATCTAAAATCCTGACGACAGCAATTAATGTATTCCATCAGCACCCATGTCTTACATCTCATTGTTATATTTTCCTGAAACCTGCCAAGTTCAAGAGTCAGAAAACTACATCCTCCTCATAGGCCCCCTGCCTTATCTTTCCTCTTAACTCCCTTCCTTTTTTGTCTGGTATAACTTTCACTTAATGACTAGTGACTTTATTCAATCCATCAACACTGATGTCAGAGTTACAACAGTCTCTTGGGCATTCAACAAAATTTGACCTGATAGAAAACAGCTTACCAAAGGAAATTCACAATCTGAAGAGGAGAGAAGGAGGCAAAGGACAAGGGAAAGGCTGACTCTGAGGCATAGGAAAAGCTTTGGGTGAAGAAACTTCAGATACGTTCCAGTTTATTGTCACAGTATGAAATGGAATATTTAACAACCAGATGATTCAGAGCTAGTTGTAAAAGAAGAAATAGTACTTATTCATTAGACAGGTTATATTCCCGGCTTTCTTATTTAATCTTTGCCCCATAGTTGATGCCAAGAAAGTTTTTCTGTTCCTAGTCAGGGACACATTTATATATATATATATATATATATATTTTTCCTCTTCTTCTTTTCTAAAGCAGATTTTTTTTTAAAAATCTAGGATGAAATTATACTGCCAAGAACAGGGACTTGAAGCATAAGAGTGGACAGAAACTTCAGTGCTTTGTGGGAGTGTAGGGACATTTTATCACCTACAGAACTAGAGGCTGGAAAAACAATAGGATGTGATTTCTTTCTCAGGTTGGCAACTCTGCTATTCTCTTGAGGTTTCAAAGGAGTTAAGGAGAATGAGAGACCGGCACCATCAAAAAGGCTCCATTCAGTTTGTATTTAGCTTTTCAAATAGCCTGGAGTATAGGGAGTCAGACAGGATATGTGGAAGGAGAAACTTGGTTTCTATTTCCTTGGTGTTCCAAATTCATGCAGAGTATCATTCATCTTCATCTTTGACCACTCTAATAGGTCTGTCATCCAATGGTATTGGACTTGTATTTGTGTTCACCTCTGTTTTTGGGACACTGAAATGTCCACCATCTTGGTGACTGAAATAAGTGAAGATGTTATCGTCCCCGCATCTGAATGCGAATGTGTATTCTGAGTACAGGGCCTTAGTACAAAACGGTCCATAACTCCAATTATCTGAATTGACTTATCAAGTTAGTCCTGTTACTTAGCAAAAATGGCAATCTGGGTTGGTAAACACTAGTGAGTACCAGAATAGGTATGTGGTAGTGGTGTTGATACTACAAAGAAACACAAGCATAGAGGAATGCTCAGGTGTGGGAGCAGATGCCAGCTCCAGGAAAGCAATGGAAGGGTGTCAAGGCCTGGTGTGGGCAAAGATTTAGAGTTAGGTTTACAGCGACAGTATGGAAGATACATTTTGCCCACTTCTTAAAAGCACACTTCTTAAAATTTTGTTAGTGGAAAGAGCTTTAGAGCATTTTGTTTCAGTCCTAGTTTCCTCATTTAGTGGGCTTGTGATCTTAAGCAAGCACTTCTGTGAAATTCTCATTTTCCGTATGTGTAAAATGGGGAGACTAAATCTACTAAGCCTACCTCATAAGATTGTTTTGAGAGTTTATTTAGGTTGTGTAAGTAAAGGAGCTTTGGAAATGGAAAATTCATGTACAAGAGTAACATCTTTTTAGATCATGCCTCAGGCTTTGTTCCTTTTTGAAGGGGTCTCTTTGATAAGGAAAGGGTTACATCTTTTAAGGCCTGGGGAGTTGGAAATAATTGATGGGGTGAGACTCAAAAAGATGCAAGCAGGATGTGAAGAGAAAACAGTACTAATGCTATGTTCTTCTATGTCGATAACCGAAACAGTTATCCTCTATTGCCTTCCCTTTGGTAGTAAATATTCTCTAAATGAAGCACACTCAGAGAACAAGAATAGCTACTGTAAATTATAGAACACGAATGCCTCATTACTGAAAAAAAGAAAAAGACAACTATGCATCTGGAAAATATGTGAAATTTGAAATAATTCTCCTGTAAGAGTGACACTTCAAAATCTTTTCATTTTCATATAAACTTTATCACAATAAATATTTTTTAAAAGAATCGACATGAAGTTTCAACTGTGTGTATAATTTTAAAATTCAAAATAATATTTGAAGCAAATATAGAAAAAGTTAAGATTTTGGAAATGAGGTAGGTGGATTCATCTACCAAATACATGCTTGAAATGATTCTGAGCACAAAACCGATAATTAAAAATAAAGGAAAGAGGACAATGGTAGAATCTTATTAACAATTTCATAGGGGAGAAATGAAAGAATAAAACTTATTCATCCAAAAAAATTAAAAAGGAGCCTGTAGAAAGTAGAAAAACTGTAAGATAATAGATTGAAACCCACATCTCTTAATAATTACATCAAGTGCAATTAGACCAAATACTCTCTATTAAAAGATTATGATCATCAGACTGAAGTTAAAAAATAAATTATATGTTTCTTTTTACAAGATATACCTTAAAATTACAATGGCAAAAGGATTAAAAGTAAAAGGATGGAAAATAAAAACACATAAACACTAATCAAAGGAAAGATTATGTAATTATTGCAGTAACAGACAAGTAGATGTTATTTGTAGGGTAAGAAGCATTAGTAGGGGAAAAAAGTGCATTTCATAATGATAAAAGAACCAATTCATTAGAAACATACATATATAATGTATTATATTTATATATAATATATATATATATATATATAAATTTGCATGCACTTAAATTATAGCCTCAAAACTATAAAACAAATATTGAAAAACATAAAAGAAATTGTAAAACCTGCAATCAAGTTAGAGATTTGTTTATACTATTTTCTTTTTCTTATTTTTGTTATTTTTTTGTTTTATATACTGTTTTATTAAGGTATAATGAACATTCAGTGAAAATGTGTGATCTTAACTCATGAGTTTAAATATTGACAAATGCATATACCCATGTAACCCACTCCCCTATCTAAAGGTGGAATATTTCAATCCCCCTAGAAAGTTCTCTCCTGTCCCACCCTGTCATTTCTGCCTTGCCACAGGAACCACTATTGAGATTTCTTTCACCATGGAATAGTTTAGTCTTTTCTATAAGTAGTTTCACACAAATGGAATCATACATACAGCATGGCTCTTTGGCTTCTTTCTTTCAGCATAACAGTTTTGAGATTCGGTCATTTTGTTGCATATACCAGTTCTTTGTTTTTTATTGCCGAGTAGTATTCCATTGAATGAATATACCACTGTTTGTTTATACATTCTCCTGTTGATGGATATCTGGGCTGTTTCCAGTTGGCTATTATGAATAATACTGCTGTGACATTCTTATACAAGGCTTTTGTGGCCATGTGTTTTCATTTCATTTGGATAAATACCTAGAAGTGGAACTGCTGGGTCATAGGGTGGGTGTATGTTTAGTTTTGTAAGAAACTGCCAGATCTTTTTCCAGATTGCACATTGTTCCATTGCCTTCAGCAATATACAAGAGCTCTTGTAGTTCCACAGTCCCTCTAATATTTTGTGTGGTAAACCTTTTTCATTTTAGCCATTCTGGAGGGAATTTTATTATTTTGGTTTATTATTTACTATTTCTCTTTTGCTTTTCTCTTTGACTAATGATGAGCATGCTTATATGTTAATTGACCATTTCTATACTTTACTTTGTGAAGTGTCTGTTTAAATCTTTTTTCCCATTTTAATGGTTTTTAAAAAATTATTGATATAGAGAAAAGGCCTTTATCATGTATATGTATTGAAAACATTATCTCCTGGTTTGTGGCTTACCTATTCATTTCCTTTATGGTGAATTGTGATGAGCAAACGTTTTGAATTTTAAAGAGGTCCAATTTAATAGTTTTGCTTGTTTTATGATTTGAGTCCTGTCTAAGAAATTTTTGCCAAACTAAAGGTCTTGAAGGTATTCTTGAAGAAGAAAACAAGACTTAAAAGACAGGTAATGTAAGTCCTCCAAGTTTGTTCTTATTTTCCAAGTTGTATTGGTCAAGTTGTATTTGATGTTAATTTTGGAGTCAGCCTGGAAATTTCTACCAAAAAATACAGCTGAATTGCTTTTTTAAAAAAGCTGGAATTGGCTTAAATCTATATATCTTTTGGGGAGAACAGAAATCTTAACAACATTTAATCATGCAAAACATGAATATGGTATATTTCTTCACTTAATTTCTCTCATCTATATATTTAGTTTTCTATGACTAGGTCTTGCATATGTTTCATTAATTTATACTAAAATATTTTATGGTTTTAATGTACTATAGATGGTATTGTTTTTAATTACACATTCCAATTTAGCATTGCAAGTACAAGGAAAATGATTGGCTTTTGTATATTGACTTTGTATCCTGTGACTTTGCTAAACTGACTTAATGTATTGGTAGCTGTTTCATAGATGCCTTAGAATTTTCTATGTACATGATCATCTCTTCTATATATACAGTTTTATTTATTTCTTTAAATTTTGCTTTTTCTTATTGTCATATCCAGCTGGTGAGGACATCCAGTAAAGTGTTGAATAGAACTGCAGAGTTTATTGAATAGAGTTTATTGAATAAAGTTTATTGAATAAGGTGTTGAATAGAACTGCAGAGTTTATTGAATAGTTTTTGAATAGAACTGCCTTTATTCCAAAAATTATGGGAAAAGTATTCCAACTTTTTTTTACCCTAGTTAAGGATAACATTTTCTAGTTTCTTCACATGTGTAACAATTTCCTATTGTGTGTTTGGCATGATAAAGACAACATTATTGAGTGTATTTTGTTGTCTTCCTTTAAAGAGAAATGGGATATATTTTGGTAGACAGGTAATTTACTTGTGGATTAACCTGATTATTTATACAAGAACTCTACTCTGAAGACTATTAAACATTACTGAAAATAATTAAAGGAGATGTAAATGAATGAAGGGATATTTCATGTCCTCACATCAGAATACTCAGTATTGGAAAAATGACAATTCTCTTCTAATTTATTAACAGATTGAATTCAATTCCAATTAAAACCCTAGATTTTATATATAAATTGACAACTTGATCCTAAAATTTATATGGAAATATAATAAGCTAAGAATAACTGAGAAAACTTTGAAGACAAAGTTGGAAGACTAATACTACTAGATATCAAACCTTATGTATTATAAAATTGCAATAATGAAACAATGCAGTTGGGATAAAATAATCAAATAAGACAGAGATTTCCAAAACCAATTACACATACATGGAAATTTGATTTATGACAAAGTGGCATTGCAAAATGGTCAGAAAAGGACAGTCTTTCAAATAAAGAGTGATTGAGCAATTGATTATCCATATGAGAAAAAAAAATGTATCTTGAACCCTACCACATACCATATCTCTCAGAAATAATTCTAGGTAGATTGCTATGTCTAAATGTATAAAATAAAGGGCTAAAATTCTAGCTTAAAACATAGCAAAATATCTTCATGACCTTAGAATTGGTAAAAAAAAAAATTTTAAACCAGACACAAAGAGGACTAACCACAAAGGAAACAACTGATAACTTGGACTACATTAAAATTAAGAATGCCTGCTTATCAAATGACACCATTAAAAGAGAGAAAAGGCAAGCTTAAGAATGGGAAAGTGTATTTTCCATACATATTTATTAATAAGGAAAATGCATCTAGAATAAAGAACACCTACAAATCAATAAAAAGGACATAGAATATATATATTAAAACAGCTTTATTTATTTAGATATAATTCACATATCCATTTAATGTGTGCAATTCAGTTGTTTTTAATGCATGCAAAAATATGTGCACAATCACCACAGATGACTTTAGAGCATTTTTATCCCCTCAGAAATCACCTCAACAAGAAACCCTGTACCCATTAGCTAACATTCCTTCTCACCCCTTTGTTCTGCACCCCTAAGAAACTGCTAATCTTCTTTCTGCTTTTATAGATTTCCCTATTCTAGACTTTCATATGAAATTGATCACATAGTATGATGACTTTTATTACTTGCTTCCTTCCTGAGCATAATGTTTACAAGGTTCATCCATGTTATAGCATGTATCAGTACTTCATTCTTTTTTATGGCTGAATAATATCCCATGGTATAGATATATCACATTTTATTTATCCATTCATCTCTTGATGGACATTTATGTTGTTTCTACCTTTTAGATATTAAGACTAATACTGTTATAAACATTCATGTGCAAGTTTTTGTGTTGACATACATAAAATCCATTTTTAAAACGTTTAAAGAAATGTTTTTCAAAAGAGTCAATAAATATACTAATTATTTATCAAGTTTTAAATGCAAGTCAAACCACAATGTGATACTAGTACACACCAGAATGGCTAAAATGTTCAGATGTAGGACACCTAAAATTCTTTTTTATTGATGATAATAATGTAAGTTGGTGCAACCACTTAGGAAAACTGGTTTTCATTATTTATGGAATTTGAAATACATACTTAATAACACAAAAACTTCTTTCCTAGATATATACCCAACAGTGTCCATATATGCACAGGTATAAGAATGTAAAATCCAAAATTTGGAAATAAATAAATGTAGTATAATCAATTAAATATTATAATTATCATTACACTCAGCAATAAAAATAAACCATCTACTATATACAAAAACATGGTCAAAGATTTCAAACATGGTGTTGAGCCAAAGAATCCAAACAGAAAATAACTTATGCAGTACAATTTCATTTATATAAAAAATTTAAATAGGCAAAAACAATTTGTGGTGTTAGATATTAGGCAAGTGATTACTCAGGGGAAGAAGATAGGTAGTAACTTTAGGCAGGCATGAGGGAACTTTCTAGGGCATGTTCATTTTGTGGGAATTCTTTGAGTTATAGCCCCTTCTGAATGTCTATTTCTGCATATTTCTACATATTTGTGTATGTGTGTTACAGTGCACTTTTCTATACATGTGTTATAATTCTAATAAAAGATAAAAAAGAAAAATTAAAATAACTAAAATTAAGTTAAACAGAATTGATTAATTTATGCTCCACTTTGCTATTAAATGCATATTACTTTGGACATAAAAATTATGAAAAATAAAGACAACTAAATGATTGCAGTCCATCTAATTTCTTTCACAAGTTTTCCCTCATTTAGCTTTTTTGAAAATGAGGCAAAAAATAGAGGCAAGTACTTTGGTCATTTAGGTTACAAATCCTAGATTGGTCAGAGTCATTAACATTTTCTCAACTTTACACTTTGTTTTATCTCTGCATAATCTACAGTGGGCTTCTCTGCATCCGAAATTCAGAATATTTTATGTTTGTTTGTTTGTTGACACAGATGTAAGTGGGAATTTTTTTAAGTACACGTATTTTTTTTAAAGATACCTAGATTACACAAATGTTACACAAAAAATATAAGGATTCCCATATACCCTGCTCCCCACACCTCCCACAACCTCCCACATAAACAGCATCCTTCATTAGTGTGGCATATTCATTGCAATTGATGAACACATTTCAGAGCATTGCTACTAAGAATGGATTATAGTTTACATTGTAGTTTATACTCTCTCTTACTCAATTCTGCAGGCTATGGCAAGATATATAATGGCCTCTATCTGTCATTGCAATGTCAATTCAGGACAATTCCCAAATGTCCCTATATTACATCTCTTTTTCCCTCTCCCTGCCTTCAGCACCTCCAGTGGCCACTGGCTCCACATCAATGATATAATTTCTTCCATTGCTAGAATCACAATAGGTCTAAAGTAGAATACCAGTAAGTCCACTCTAGTCCATATTTATCCCCCAATCCTGAAAATGCTGGGATGGTGATGCCCACTCCACCTCTAATTGAGAGGGAATTTTGATCCCATATGGCTGATGGATGGGACTGCCTTGCTTGCAGTTGTAGACTCTCTCAGTTCCTTAGTATGGTGGTTGTCCATCCTTACCTCTTTGTTAGTTGTCCTGGGTGAGTCCAATGAGCTGGAGAATAGGTGTTGCAACTCTGCTGAAGTTCAGGGCCCAATTGGCACATGGACAGCCCAAAGATTCAAGTCTCTTGGACGTACACCTACCAATGCCAACACCAAGTATAGGTTCAAATAGAAGGGAAAGATGAGCCATGTGGAGCGAAGCCATAACTGAGTCCAACTCTATCACTCTCAGGAGCACAAACTCCAAAGTAGGGCCCACTGGCAAGGTACTAAACTCTGGAGCTCTCTGCCCTGACTGTAGGACCTGGGTGTCTCCAGAGCCCTCAGGAGCCCCACTATTTGAGGTAGTATCTACTTTGGCAGTCTATGAAATCCTGCTGAGATGTGTATAAGCGTTAACTTTGGGATGAGCTCTTGAGTCACTTTGAAGTCCCTTAGCCATATAAACTCATTTTTCTTTAACTTTTCCCCCTTTTATTTGAGGTTCTTTTCCAATTGCATTGCTAGGTGGTGTTTGGTAGTAATTCCATGACTCCAGGGAGGCTCATCCCCAGGAGTCATGTCCCACACTGGGGGGAAGGTAATGCATTTATATTCTGAGTTTGGCTTAGAAAAAGGCCACATTTGAGCAACATGGAGGCTCTCAGGAGGTAACTCTTAGGCACCCTACAACACTAATCTAAGTTTCAATTTCAAGAGCAAAAGCTCATAAGCATAGTCATCAATATCAAGGGCCCATCAATGGACCATCCTTCTTTGCTAGTCATTGCCCTTGTACTTGGGGGATTGTTGCTGTTCCATTAGAGAAT
>PVKH010018107.1:0-15221 GCA_004027955.1 Chaetophractus vellerosus | reverse complement strand
CTGATGGCAAAGCCCCAAAACGTGTGTAACTAACAGAGGCGTTATGCCACACTTAGGGATGTGCATGTTGGGGGTTGTGGGAGGGGTGGGGGATGGCATATGGGTACTCCTGGAATCTCTGTGTAACATGTGTGTAATCAATGAATCCTAAAAATGTACATAGATATATAAAAAATAAATAAAAAATTTAAAAAAAAAGTACTTTGAAATATTCAAAGCACGCTTCTTACTCTTTAATAGGCAGACACAACTTTTATTAAAAATTCCAAATCTCAGAGCCTCAAGGATCTTAAAGTATTTACAATTCAATACAAACTTGATATTGAAGTTTAAAATAAACAATCATTAAAACTAAATGTAAGTGGTGGAAATGCAGCAAACCTGGAGGCTAAGAGTGAGAAATGAATAATTTTCATTGCCCAAATATGAAATATTTGTTAACTAACTTTGGGGGATTTAACTTTCCCCCATATTAATGTCAGTCTGTTCAGGTGCCTACTCACAATTTCTTTTGTTTAGTTGTAATTCCACAAGTCTTCCCAGTGAATCCATTGTGTGTTTAGTCTATTTGGAGAGGTTGTCAAATTCTTATTGAATTGCAATAAACTCTTCATCCTCATGTAATTGAAGCAAGTACATGTTGGTATAGAGATTTGACTTTTAAATTTGTTTTTGCTTTCTTCCTTTGAATTTTTCATTTCACTAATTTAATCTGAGCAAGCATTTTACAATTTTTAGAGAGTAATGAGTTTCCCATCACTGGAGATAATCAAGCAGAGGCTGAACTGCCTCATCCATTGGAATGGCTCATATGCTCCCTTGGGTTTTTATTGTCACACATAGATGTTTATACAATATAAATAAGGTATTAGGAAGAGTTTGAAATTTTCCTATTTCTTCTGAATGATTCAAATTAATCATTCCAGAGGAGCACTAGACAGCCTGTGAGGCCAGGGTGTTCCTGACACTGATTTCAAATCATCCTCTGATATGTTATTTCCAAAACCGAGAATCTTCTGACAAAACCTTGCAATTGCAAGTAGGACAAGAATTTTCTTGAGGTTTTGTCATCCTAACCGCCAATGAGATCCAGCTTTCCATCCCAGCATCTTGGGAGTTCTCTTTTGACAGTGTGTTTGTACTCTAAGAAAGCAGGAGTGAAAATAGGCCACTCTCCTTAAGTTTCAAAGCAAGCTGTCCTTGAATAGTTGCTTTTAAAAGCACTTTAGTACAACTGTGGTCTGGCCCCCTGACTTGTCACCATTTCTTGACTCTTTTCCTACTTTACGCAAACTTGTTCCTCATTGCATTTCTTCTTCATCTTAGCACCCACATGGCTGGCTGTTGTTTAGATCATGGTTAGAACAGTGAGGACTCTTCGCTGGACCAAACTCAGTCCAGTCTTAGTCACCTGCAGAGCCCTGCCTCTCTCCGGAGAAGAGTCCACCTAACAGCTCTTACCCATTCAACTAGGCCCAGGAGCAGACAACCTCTATGCTATTATGAACACTCATTTATTCATTCATTCTGCAGCATGGACCTGCTTTAGGTCAGTCCCACTGGAGGTACTGGAGTCATAAAGATGGGAAGACCCAATTCCCAGCCTCAAGAAGTCCACAGGCATAATGTTGAGTACACTGTTGTGTGGTTCTAAATCCCAAGTCACTGTTTCCTGCTTTTCTGGATTCTGCTCCTTACCTCCTCCCTACTGCCCAGTGTGAGCACCTTCCATGCGCTCCCCATGGCCATACACGCAAACAGCCCTCTCTCTTGTTTATTGAATTGATAGCATATTTCTTCTGCTCTGCCCAGGTTTCTGGACAGTAACCACAGCACATCTACTTAGATTCCACACATGGACTTTTTCCTCCATTTGGGCTGGTGTCCCTCGATATAGACCTTGGTCTTGTACCCCATACCATGCCTTATCTTTTCGTTTTGACTCACCAACCTAGATCGACCTGTGCCTTAGCATTTAGAGCTATGATTCTAACAGTTCATCCACCTTCTCAGTATCAATCCATACCCTGGTTGAAACTGCTTTCCCAAATGCCGTGCCGTCTGTCTTTCCCACAGCTTCCTATCAGTAATAGTTCCCCTGATATTCTGCTTGCCATTTCCCACGGCCCAGTACTAACATCAACTGCCTCTGGAATACAAGAAAAGTAAAAGAGAGAACCAGCAGTACTTCAGGACAAAGTTAGGCCTCCAGGACAGAGACAAGGCAGTAAACTTGGGATGATATTGTTATCTTGCATTATTTCACTGCAACAAAACTAGACTAAAACATCTGACAATGTCAGATTTAGATGTCAAACATGCAGACACTAACCATTTAGGTTATTTCTGATCACTAAGGAGCAATGGTGCTTATTAGAAGATCTTAGAAATGTCATAATGGAGGCATGTAAATTGTATGAAATTTGGGCAAAGCCAACAGGCATACAAAATGGAAATACTGTAGTGAAAGTCAACTTTTTGTAACCCAGCTAGCTTTTTGTTTTAAAATGTCTGGACCTGAAAAAAAGTTTCTTTTATTAAATCAGACAATTAGCAGTACATTTTGTGAAGAACCATCCCTCTTACCTATCCCCCAAAATAAAAGTGCCAAAGCAGTTATTTGACATATTCCCATGCATCATAATTCATGTCAAACGGAATCATGTGTTGTTCAAAAGATCACATGTTACAAGCAGTTCCAAGCTCAAATGTGGGTTTTGTTGACAAAATGTCATTTATGAGGTAATTGTATAGTTTTTGGAATATATTTTGCAATAGAAATAATATGATTATGTTCTCAGGCCACTCCACAAAAGTGTTTTAAACTCATAAGACAGCTGACACTAGCCCAGAATTTGAATACTGGCTGGAGAATCCGAGTGCCCTTATATTACACGCATTATATAGAGCACCTCCTTTCTTCTCGTCCTGTCTCAAGTCCCACTTGGATGCCAGGAGCCTATTTCCCTCCTGTGCAGCCCTGGTAGTGGCAGTGGGAGCATCCTCTCAGGAACTGCTGTCTTGGGACTTCACAGGGATGAGGTCTCCATGGCAAAATGGTGGAACTGTCCAGTGGAAGGAGATGAGGTAAGGACTTGGAATTGCCTGTAAAAGCAGAAAAACAGGCAGGGATTTCAGTAAACAGGAAATCTCGGCATCTCCATCAATGATGGGGAGAGAAGAGGAACTCCAGAAATTATGCCTGAGATGAATATCCCAACTGCTAATACATGTGTTAGCCTTGAAAATAAATACAAGTTTAATCATTTTGGGTTGTGGATTGGGGAATTTGTGTTCATTTAATAATGAAAGTGCATTTTCAACGTTTCAAAACACTAACCATTCATTAATTTACTTCACAACCATTTATTGAGCAACTGATATGTGCCTAGGCACTATGATTGAAACTAGAATACAGAGCTAGCAAGGCAAGATTCATGCTCTCAAGAGTCTTACACCCTTATTGTGCAAAAGTGTGATAGTATTAAGATATATGGAAGTCCCAATAAAAATTCCAACAGGCTTTTTTTTGCAGAATTGGAAAAGCCAATTATCAAATTATCTTGAAGGGTAAGGGCCCCCAAATAGCCAAAAGTAGTTTTAAAAAGAAGAAAAAAGTTGGAGGATTCTCACTTCCCTATTTTAAAGCATATTTCTTAGTTACAGTGGTAAGAAGAGCATGGTACTGGTATAAAGATAGCCAGATTGACCAGTGAAATAGAATAGAGAGTTCAGAAATAGACCCTCGTATCTAGGGTTGTGATTTTTCACAAGACTGTCAAATCCACCCAGCTTGGCCAGAACAGTAAGTAAACTTATGGAGTAGGAGACAGAATGTGTGTTGAGAAGGGGGAGCTGATACCGAATGTAGAATGCTTAATAAGGTGGATTGCAAATATGTAGAAATGGATAGAGTTGATGGTAACACATTATAATCAACACTGTTGATTTATAAATGTGATTGTGATTGTGATTGTGGCTGAAAGGGGTAGTCTAAGAAGGTTAATGTTAACCGAAAGAAAGTTAAAGGATAATCTCGGGACTGTATAACATAGTGATTTCAGTGGTAGATGAGGATTGTGGTTAATAATACAAATATGAGAATGTTCGTCCATTACAAGGTGTTAGGAATATGGTGATACATGGGGAAAATGCAACCACCGTAACTTACAGACTATAGTTAACTAAAATATTGTAATATTTTGTAGCAAAGGCAAAGAAACTACTGTATCAATGCTAAAGGTAAAAAAAGAGAATTTAGTTTTATAAGATGAATAAGAGCAAGCATTTTTTTTTTCATTTTCTTCATCAACAAGGAGACCATGGTCATGTCATTTAACTATTATGTGCTCATTTATTCATCTTTTGGAACATGGAAGAGTTTATTTTTAGGATTAAATATGATGACTGTGCCTGGACAGGATTTTTTAAAGTAATGCTTCCATAATTTATTAAGCTGCCTTTTGTCTGTCATTTTAATTTTTGAAATTGAAATAAAGTTATATATAAAAAGATATATAGAAGATAGAAGAGGTACAAAAAACCATGGGTGCTAACTGATAATTAGATGATGGGAAGCAGGTAAAAAAGTTGAAATTCATAAAAATGATATCTACATATAAATTCCATGTTATTATTATTATTTTTTAAAATTATCCCCCCTGCTGCTTGTGCTCACTGTGTTCACCTGCTGCGTGCTTCTCTGTGTCTGCCTGTCTCCCCCTGCTGCGCCGTCTTGCTGCGCCAGCTCACTGCGTGGCACAGGCTGTCAGCCAGCTTGCCTTCACCAGGAGGCCCCAGAACCCGGGGCCTCCCATATGGTAAACAGGAGCCCAACCAATTGAGCTATAGCTGCTTCCCCTCCAAGTTATTTTAGAAACAGGAATGAGTCAACAGGATAAGGAGCACAAATAAAAACCTGTAAATTTCAAACTTCATTGTTCACGTCCCAAAAAAGAATCTGAAAAATACCCCACTTATTTACTTCCACACACATTTTTAAGTTGACGCTTAAAAATTTTCATCACAAGTGTCAGTTATTACAAAGGACAAAATTCTCATGTATTTTAAATATTTAACTTTTAAATAGAAATATAATTTTAAATGTTCTTTTAAAATATATTCAATGGAATCTAAATATGATAATAATGATATACTCCAACCTTGACCTAAAAATACATGGAAGTTCTGACTAGGGCAATGAGACAAGTAAAAAAAAAAAAAGGCATCCAGATTGGAAAGGAAAAAGTAAAACCATCTCTATTTGCAGATGATGTGATCTTGTACATAGAAAAGCCTAAGAAATCCATTTAAAAACTATTAAAACTAATAAACACATTCTAGAAGATCGCAGGGTACAAATCAATGTACAAAACTAAATTGTACTTCTATATACTAGCAATAAATAATCCAAAATTAAATTAAATAAACAGTTCCATTTACAATAGCATCAAAAAGAAAAAAAATCTTAGGAATAAACTTAAAAGTCCAAGACAAATTACAAAACATTGCTGAAAGAAATTAAAGATCTAAATAAATAGAAAGACATTCCAGGTTCATGGATTAGAAAACTTAATATTTCTAAAATGGCAATAATCCCCAAAGTACTCTAGATATTCAATGCAATCCCTACCAAAATCCTAGATAGATTTTTTTACTCCAGAGATCGACAAACTGATACTAAATTTCGTATGAAAAGACAAGGGAACCAAGATAGCCAAGACAATCTTGAAAAAGAAGAACAAAGTTAAAGAACCCACACTTCCTGATTTCCAAGCCTATGACAAAGTTACATAAAGAAGACAGTGTGTTACTTGTATAAGGACAGAAATATAGACCAATGAAATAGAACAGAATTAAGCTTTCAGAAATAAACCCTTACATTTATGGCCAGTTGACTTTTCTTCTCTTCTTGCTTGTTTTTTTTTTTTTTGCAAGTTGACTTTTGAGTGTTCAATGGTTAGAGAATATTCTTTTCACAAATGCTACTGAGACAATAGAATATCCACATGCAAAAGAATGAAGTTAGACTCCTTCCTCACACTATACACAAAAATTAACACCCAATAGATCATCGACCTAAAAGTGAGAGTTAAAACTACAAAACTCTTGGAAAAAACACCACTCAATTTTCATGACCTTGGGTTAGGCAATGGTTTCTCAGAAGTTACAACAATGGCACACATGACAAAAGAAAAAATAAATAAATTGGACTTCATAAAAATTTAAAGAGTTTGTGCTTCAAAGGCCACCATCAGAAAGTGAAAAGACAACCCACAGAATGGGAGAAAATATTTCCAAATTGCACATCTCATAAAGGACTTATATTTAAAATATATAAAGAACTCATACGCACAACGAGAAGACAAATGATCATATTTAAAAATGGGCAAAGGATCTGAATAGACATTTCTCCAAAGAAGGTACACAAATGACAATTAGCACCTGAAAAGATGTACAGTATCTGTTGGGGATTGAATTATGTCCCCCATCAAAGGCCTGCTAGGTCCTAACCCTTTGTCCTGTGAATGTGAACCCATTTGTAAATAGGACCTTTGAAGATGCTATTGGTTATATGTGCCCATACTGAGTGAGGGTGGGCCTCATGAAGTCCTAGCAGCAAAGGAAATCAGCCACAGAAGTAGAAGCCCCGGCGAGGAGCCAGAAGCTGGGAAGCAACGAAACCTGGAGGAGAAAGAAGACATTGCCATGTGCAGTGCCATGTGACAGAAAAGCCAAGAAAACCAAAAGTTTACCTGCCAGACAGAAGATACTGATGCTGGGAGGAACCGAGCCTTCTAGTATTTGACACCATGAGCCAATAAATTCCTGTTGTTGAGCCAACACATTGTAGGGTTTTTGTTTTAGCAGGTAGAAAACGCAGACAAAATTCTGAGCCATCACAGAAAAGCAAAACAAATCCACAATGAGATACCACTTAACACCCACTAGGAAGGCCAAAATGGAAAAGACAGATAACAAGTGTTGGCAAAGATGTGGAGAAACTGGAAACTTCACACACTGTTGGTGGGACTGTGAAGAGATAGAGCTGCTTTGGAAAACAGTCTGGCAGTTCTTCAAAAGGATATGACCCAGCAATTCCACTCTTAGGTGTATACCCCCCAAAAATGAAAACATATGTCCATATGAAAACTTGTATATGAATGTTCATGGAAGTGTTATTCATACTAGCCTTAAAGTGGAAACAGCTCAAATGTCCATCAACTGATGTTGGATATGTAAAAATGTGGTATATTAATATAATGGAATATTATTTAGAAATAAATATGAAGTATTGATGTATGCTACAACTTGGATAAACCTTGAAAATATTATACTATGAGAATGAAGCCATACACAAAAAGCTCCATATGGTATGGTTCTATTTATGTGAAATATCCAAAATAGACAAATCTATAGAACAGAAAATGAGGTAGTGATTGTCTAGGGCTAGGGGTGAGGATGGGAATTGATTGCAAATTGGAATAAGGGATTTTTTTGGGGTGATGGAAATGATAAAATTGGATTGTGGTGATGGTTGCACAGCTCTGTAAATTTACTAAAAATCATTGAATTGTACTTAGAAGAGGAAGTTTTAGGTTGTATGCATGCTACTAGAATAAAAAATTAAAAAAAAACAATAAAAACTTTATGCTGACTGTGTCAGTTTGATATAGTTATGAATTCCAATAATAGATATTGGATTATGCTTGTAAACTGGTCTGTTCCTCTGGGCATGATTAAGTTGTGATTAGGACTTTGGTTGGGCCACGTCAGTAGGGCACTGAGCCACACCCTTTGGTGGGTAGGGTCTCAAATATAAAAGACATGGCAAAGGACAGAGTTTTTGAGTTGGAGTTCTGATGTTGGAGTCTTGAGCTAGAGCCCCAGGAAGTAAGCATAGAGAGGAACTTGGTCGTGAAGAAAGAGAGAAGGCCCCGGGAAAAGAGACGAGTCGTTCGCTTGAGAGTCTGTAGCTGGCCTTGTGGAGAGAACAAGCAGCTGAACCTGGAGAGAATCAAGCCCTGGGAACAGAGGAATCCAGGAACCCAGACCCCTCACAGAGTTGGGTGAGGAAAGTAACTTACACTTTATGGCCTGGTAACTGTAAGCTTCTACCCCAAATAAATACCCTTTATAAAAACCAGCCGATTTCTGGTATTTTGCATCAGCACCCCCTTGGCTGACTAATACACTGACTAACAAGTCCTCTAAGAATCTAACTCTTAAAATAAATCTGACACTATGCCTAAAAAATATTTATGCACATAATAGCATAGTTTCTAATTACATGAAGCAAAAATCAACAGAACTAAAAGGAACAGGCAATCCACAATTTTAGACATTTGAACAATGCAATTACCTAACCTCACCTAATTGATATTTATAGAACACTATACGCAACAACTGCAGAGTAAACATTTGTTTTGAGTGCACATAAAACTCTACGAACTTTCCATTGGATTCAAGAAGTTCAGCAAACCCCAAGAAGAATGAGTACAAAAAAATATTTTCAAAGGAGAAACTTTGGCATCATTCATTTTCTTTCTTGTGCATCTTTCAATTTCATTGATTTCTGTGAAATAGACTACATACTGGACTAAGTCTTGATACATTTAAAATGATTGAAATAATAGAAAATATGTCTCTGACCACAATGGAATTAAACTAATCATCAAAATAAAAAGAGATGAATAGAAAACCACAAAATAAAATATTTGGAAACTAAACAACATGCTACTAAAAAAATCATGGATCAAATAAAATATCACAATAGATAAAATATTTTGGACAGAATGATATGCAAATGTTAATGAAAACACAACATAAAAAATTGTGGGATTAAAGCATTGCAGTTAAAACATTTTTAGAAGGAAGTTTTTAGTTTTAAACATCTATATTAGAAAAGAAAATTTCAAAGTACTAAGCTTCTATTTCAAGAAACTGGTAAAAGTTCACATTAAACCAAAGAAAGTAGTAGAAAAGAAACATTTAAAGTCAAAAGCAGAAGTCAATGAAGCAAGAAGTTTGTTTTCTAAAAAATTTTTTGCATTGATTTTTCTTGAGATTTTCTGAGTTTCTTGATTCCAATGGAGTTTTCCTAGAAAAATTAAGACAATCTTAATAAAAAAAGAACATGGCTGGAGAACTTACAATAAGGTTATAGTTATTAACTTAAGTGGTAATGCCACAATCCTAGGCCAAACAGATTATTGGAACAGAATAGGGTCCCAAGTACACCCACACATATATGCTCAATTAATTTTTATTACAATGGCATTAATGTAATTTAATGGGAAAAGAAATGTAGTTTCAATAAATGGTTCTGGAAAACTGGGTATCTGTGTGAGAAAAAAAATTGACCTTGATCTCTACTTCACACCATACACAAAATCTAATTTGTAATGGGGTCACAAATCTACTTGTAAATAGTAAAACTATAAAGCTTCCTGAAGAAAAAATATAGAAGAATATTTTTATAACCTTGGCTTATGCAAAGGTTTTTTAGATAAGACATTGGAAAAATGATAAATTAGATTTCACAAATAATCACAGAAAAACTTCTGCTCAGCAAAAGAAATGTTATGCAAGAAAAACAAACTTTTGCAATACATATATGTGACAATCTAAACTCATAATCAGAATACATAAAGATTCCTATTATTCAATCATAAAAGACAGTTAACATACTTATAAATGGAGAAAAGACTTGAATAGGAATTTCATAAAAGAAGATATCTGAATGTCCAACAAGCACAGGAAATGGTGATCAAAAGTATTTGTAATCAGGAACATTCAAATTAAAAACAATGAAATATCACTGCACACACCACCAGAATAGCTAAAATTAGAAAGACAAGAGAGTGTTTGAGGGGATATTGAGCAATTGGTATTCCCTTATATTGCTGGTGGAGGCGTAGCATTTAACTTTACACAGTCATTTTTGAAAATTCCTTGGCAGTTTCTAAGAAAATTAACATTTACTTAACTTATGATCTAGCCGTTTAACTTGGATATAGGTATACACTTATATCCAAGAGTTATGAATGCGTATATCCATAGAAGACTTGTATAAGTCTTTTTTATATCTGCTTTATTCATAATAGCTCTAAAAATGAAACAGCCCAAATGTTCATCAATGCAAGAATGAATAAACAACCATGGCATAGTCATTGGAATAAAAAAAGGATGAGCTACTGATATATAAAACTACATGGATGAATTTTAAAAATATTATTTTAAGTGAAAAATGTCAGACACAAAAGGGTATGCATTATATGAGTCGTTATGTATAAAGTTCAGGAACAGGAAAAATTTATCTACAGTGATGAAATCAGAATAGTGGTTGCCTTGATTGGGAAGAAGTGGTGACTGGAAATGTATATGAAGTTAACAGAAATCTTCTATGTCTTAATTTGCATGATGATTACACTCATAAGTAATTTGTCAAAATGCTTTGAGTTGTATACATAATATATGTATATTTACTATTTATAAATTGTACCTCAATAAAAACACTGTTGGAATATATATCAGAGACTGGAATCATGTACACAAGCACAAAAATACATGAACAAGTTGTCTTTGACAAAATTTTGTGTTGTTCTTATTTCTCCTTGAAATTATAATTCCATTCCAGCTTCCTCTCACAATTGTCTCCTAATGTAATATAATTTTATGCTTGAAAGTCTTTTATCACCCTATAACAAAAATTCATATAAGTTGAAAGGTTAATTTTTCATGTCTCTTAATGTTTAAAAATTTTATTCTAGATTGAGTAATTTTTACAATTATTATTAGTAAACAATTGAAAAGACAATTACAAATCTATAATTGAGTCAGTTAGATACTTATTAAGCATAAAAAGTAAACTTACAGAAATTGAATCTCAAGCAGATAGCTGTATCTGATCTGTGGATGACTATAGCTAAACGTCACAATGAAATAGAATTCAGCATCAATTCTGTCCTAATTGAATGTTATAAGCTTTGAGAAGTTTTATTCAACCAAGTATAGATGGGAATTAAAGTAATTTAGTATAATTAGATTTCCATCTATTTTCAAAAATTTGAACAATTTTATTCTGCTTCTAGTATGACAAAGCAAGATCCTGCTGGACTGACACTTCCTGATATAACAACTATAAATTCTGGACAAAATAAGAAAAACAAATGTCTGAAGAAACTGCAAAAGTGAAAAACAGTAGGGAAATTCTAAGATGGGACTGACAAAGATGATTTTTTCCCAGTTTTTATAGTTTTTAGCTTGAGAACAGGCCTCCCTTTTCATTATGTGGGGTGGCTAAAACTCTGATAGAAAATCCACAGTCTTTCTTGCCTGAAGAACCAGAGGACAGAGTTAGGTACAACCACAGCCACTGGAAAATGAAGAAGGAATCCTGGAAAGAAGAGAGCCAGAAAGGGGGATCTTCAAATTCTATGTGTAACTCTGTTCTATGTGGGCCAAACTCCATGTTTGGCTAAGGATAAAATAATTTAGCTGAAATTTGAGCTACTGTCAAGGAATAGTGTATTAAGTTTAACTCCAACCAAGTTAATTTTCTGCTAAAACAATAACAACAAAGAATCAATACTCTTCAGAGGACTATAATAAAACCTAGAGTCTCTACAACACAATTTTAACAATGTCCAAGATATAACCCCAAGTTATACAATATATGAAGAAACAGGAAAATGTTCAAGAGAAACTAACCATGAGATGACCAGATGTTGGTCTTAGCAGACAAGGATTTTAAAGCAACTCTTATAATTATGCTCAATGACATAAAGAAACACTTGCTCATTTGTAATGAAAAGAAAATTTCAGCAGAGGAATAGAAAGTGTATTAAAAAGAAGCAAATGGAAATCCAAGAACTGAAAAATAAAATGTTTTAAAATAAATGACTGGTGGGCTTAAGAGAAGACTAGAAATGACTGAGAGGAGTCAGTGAATTTGAAATGCTCCAATATGAAGAATAAAGAGGAAAAATGATGAACACACACACACACACACACAAACCCTGGAGCCCCAGGGACCTATGGGACAATATCAAAAGGTCTAACATATGTGTAAGTGGAGTTTTTAAAAGACACAGAAAGAGAGAATATGAGGCAAATTTTTTTTGGAAAAAATAATGACCCCTCAGAGAATCTCAAGCAGGATAAATAAAATTAAAACCATTCTAGGCTCATCATTGCCAAGCTCCCAAAAACCAAAAAGAAAGAGAAAATCTTGAATGCATCTGGGAAATAATGACATATAACAGGTGGGGGAACAACGATTGAATTTACACTGGCTTCTTAACATACACAATGGAGGTCAGAAGACAGAGGAAGAATATTTTTACCTTCCTTCAGCTTTCTAATTTGTCAATTATATCTCCCACTGGATGAACCCAGTGCAGAACCCTGATATCAAGACACTATTGGGAAATGCAGTTTCCAGATATCCAGCCCTTGCGGTTCAGGAGGGCACAGAATGGTGAGGGTGATGCTGATTACCAATGCACAATATCTGGCATAGTTTACACCTTTGGTTAAGCAGCATCCACATACACCCTTAAACCCCAATTTAAACTTCTAAACAACAACAATATAATGCCTTTGTCTAACATGAAGCAACTGTCCCTCACACAAAGATACACTCTCTCTCCAAAGTGCAGGCTCCCCAAGACTCACCAGTCCTCATATACTTCTCTGGGTGATCTTATTTTCTTCTAGTTTAGTCATAATACCATTTAGGTAGACTGTAACTAATGGCTAAATCATTAAATTAACCATCCACTAATACTCTTTATAAAAAATTAGAAGAAAAAGAAAGAGGGGTGGGGCCTAGGTTGTATATACACATTTGCAGAAGAGAAAAGGAAGGAAGTATGGATGGCTGCTGTTGCTATTAGGCCATAGTCAAAATTTACAGCTTCCTTCTTCTGTTATCCATGTTTTGTTCCCTTTGCTTTCAGTTATCAGCTATAGAAGTGACACAAACCTTCAGTCCTGAGAGGTTTGGGTCTTAGGGTCCTTCCCTTATTGGGTTACTGTAGTCTTCCATTAACTTGTACTATTGGTCATGGGAGTCCTATAAGGTACCTAAGAGGATCCCCTGGGTTTCTTACTTAGTCCTTCCTTCCTCCATTATTGGAGTACTGCTAAACAACATTGGCTTCCCATCAACAAGGTGTATCTGCCTAACACCATTATTGAGTGCCCCATTTGCCAACAGTAGAAACCGACTCAGAGATCCTGATATGCTATTCCCACTGATGGCAGATTGATTATATTAGCGAGCACTTCCATAATAGAGAGGGCAAAGATTTTCATACTGGAATAGACATTTTTTATTCTCTCAGCATCATCATTCATGGATTTATGGAAAGGAAGCCAATTTGCTGGGCCCACACATTATTGTCACCATGGCTCCTTTGTACATGAGTCTATTGAGAAAGCACTGGGGTGGGTCAGGGAAGAGGCCAAATAACATCTATAAGCATATCATATATTCCAAATGATTACTGAGATCCTTTTGTGTAAGTGCCCTTTTAGGACCATTCCCAAAAGATGCATGTGTCCTCACAGTCTGTCCCCATTCTGGAAGGCTTACTTACATATCTCTTTCCCAGACACTCTTATTAGTAATATTCAAATCTCATTCCTTCCTAGCCCCTGACATCAAGTTAAATCATTAGCCACTCCCCATTAACTGGTATCAATGCATATTTCTGGTCATTTCTCCTGTCAGGCAGAAGAGACAGATTCACTGCTTAAAGTTCTGCCCACTGGTTAGATTAACTTTCCCCTTTGTCCTTCAGGGCCACTCCTGAGTGGGGCCGTAATGCTGCTTCAGTCCACACTGGTGGGTGCCAGAGTATCTTGTGGAACTATCTGTAAACCAGGTTCCAAAATTTTTTTCAGTAAACTGACCTCGGAGAACTTCCCATGAGGCCATTGATTTGGGTGGAGAGAGAGGCCAGTGCAGTAGAATAAAGAGTGTGGAAGTCTGAGCCACTTGCTCATGCAAGTAATTTGTGTCTTCAGGACTATTTTGAATCTGAAGGACCCAGTAGCAGCAGGAGCTGTTTCTCAAATTGAGAAGAGTTATTTGCAGAAGAGAACATGTTTTTGCTTCATAATCCTAGCGGATTGGCACTATGATTATCCTACTGGGGTATTGGAAACTTTACATGCCATCCCTATATGCCACAGACCCTTCAGACATCATTGGATCTGTTGGTTCATGAGGTCAGAGAATAGGATGAGAGTGACTCTCCATTGTAATAGCTCATATTAGGTCCCTAGTCACCAGACTTAGAGTTTTCCATACTATATAGAACAGGCAATATTTTAGTTATTTCAAATTAGAGACACTGTGGTCATTTAACCAGTGGCAAAGATCTCTGCAGGTTAAAATATTCTGGTCACTTTTCAATCACATGACCAATACCACTGCAGACCTCCACCATCCATTATCCAGCTGAAATAAAGGGATCCATTTTAATGATAGCATATCCTAGTGTCATTCCCAGGCTGCTGAGAACAGCCACTACAAGCTTTACAAGGTCATTGGTGTTCCCTTTATTAATGCATTTTGCAGGAGGCCTGAGTAAAGGAAATATGCCCTGGTTCCTCCTGGAGTGCTTTGTGGGAGTAGGGTAAGAGGTTATATTTGATAAACCCACTCCAACATTCTTATTATGGCAGAGTTTTGGATCCCACCCTCTACATTATACTGGGGATATTTGTCATCTGGACTTTATTGCATGTAGGCCACTGTTGAGTCAAGGGTTCAGTCAACCAATGAAATAAACTGTTAGGACCGCTCCTAGCTGCTCAAGATAACAGATTGAACCCAAAGCTTCTGTTAAGTGTACCCATATGAATATATTAAAAATGAGTCACCAATATGCTCTGCCCTCTTTTGTCTAGCACCCTAAGAATCCATTCTCATACATATCAATAAAAAGCAGTAAAATCTTGAAACAAACTTTGGTGGGAGTATCCTAGGTTATATTTTGTGCTGTTCCCCTAGAGCATTCTGGAATTTGACTACAATTATAAGAGTCTGGAGTCAGTTAAGGATGGTGGGTGAGAATCTTAAGGAGAATTAGCACTACGTGTAAGACAAGTGCTACAAGTGTGGTCATTACAGAGTCATGAATGAAGGAAAAGTTAGTCTTCTTAGATAGGGAAGAGAGGCTGCTTCTGTTGGCGAAGAGGTTAAAGCG